>OU744339.1:80660180-80741102 GCA_916610165.2 Gymnosoma rotundatum | reverse complement strand
ACAAACAACAAACAACTACAATAATTAATGTAATTAATTCTCAGTAATTGATTATAAAATCTCATGCCTTCCAGTTGGTAAGTACTTCTGCCAAAAGTGCTTAATTCCACACTCGATTACCTTTTAAAAAATTTTTTGCTGGGTTAAAGTAGAAGATTAATTTCAATATTCGTGAGTACAAATCTAACCAGAGTCACCGAGTAATAAACAAAATATAATATGAAGATAATAAGTTCAAGAACTTAAAGACGTAACAATATTGTTGCTGTCTAGTGAAATTCTATAATTTTTATTTAGTACTGGCAGTGCCCACGACTTCCTCACGACTTCCTCAGTGTGTCATTTCTAATTTTCTTTAAATTCAATTTAAAAAAAAACTGTTTTTAAATATTTATTGTAAGTTCTGCAAAAATTGTTAAGAATATCCCAACTAATAAAATGTACCAACAACTGATTTAGTATAATATATAATAGCCGTAAGATTAGGTGAAAAACAGGTATTTTACATTCCATTTTGATACTGTCTTAACCAACTAAAAAATTAAACAAAAAATTGTGTATCAAAATGCTTTAGCCAACACCTACGCCATTACGTAACTCCCTAAATAAGAGCATTTTAATTTGGCGTTAACATATATATAAAATATCCTACACGTGTAAATGAAAAACCAATGAAAATGTAAAAAAGCAAAAGGGAGAAAACTTTTTTAAAACAAAAAATAAATAAAACGGGCGGTATAGCCGAACAATTTTTTATTTCGTATGATTGTACAGCATTTTTATATGATTATCGCTTTTTTAAACAAAAAAAAAAACAAAAAAAATTTGACTTATCTTAAAAAAGGAAATGAAAATTATGTTTTTTATAGTAAAATATTCATACTTCCTTCACAACTATCAGTATAACAATAGCAACTACTGTCAAGAGTATAAAAAAGAATAAAAAAAATTAAATTGCAGTCGTTGCTAAACGGATGCGCCTGTTAGCAGAAAGCAAGAGAAATTTAATGCGACGTTTAATAAAGAAAATAGCAAATAAAACTTTAGGTTGTGTGTCAACCAACCTAATATTGGTTGACTATGGGTTTTTCTTAAATTGTTTGGTTCAATTGATGATATTTACAACGTGCACAACCTAAAAGTTAATAGATAGGAAAAGTTCTGATGACGGATACAGCGATCTCGAAAATACTGCATTGGATTGTGTCAAAATGTTATTATTTTTTTTTTTTTTTAAATTACAAAAAAATATTTTTTTATTTTTAAAAAACTTAGAATATAAAACAATACGTGAACTTAAGCCGCAATAAAATTATTTCTTTAATTGTATTGAATAATCAAAAAATACTCAATAAGCTATTTTAATTGTTTAGGGACATATTGAACTACCCCAAGTACAATATTTTTATACTGACACCGACTTTCCCAGTATGTAAAATACAGGGCGTCTCCTTAATCGTTTAGTTTTCAACCGAAAATGAATTCTGCGTTGTATTTTCCTTAACTGCTAACAATATGCCCTTATTTATTATAGTTTTTTAGTCTTGCGATCTTCTGTTAAGAACAAGCAATTGATCTATATACTGAGAGAAAAAATGTAAGGGAATAACACGGGATTGATTTTTTTTATTTTTAAAACAGCATAAAAACAATTAAACAGGTGGTCACCAGAGACCTGCAACTTGTATGATCGAGCCGTCTTGTTCATAGTAGTTGAATTTTAAGAACAATACGAACAAGTATTACATCAATTTAATACTTGTTGCTTTTTATACGCAAACACAAAATGCGACAACAAGTGTAAATCATTTTCAACATTAGACTCGAACTGATTTGTATTGAAACAAAAAAGTCTCGTTAACAAGAAGTTATTTTTTGCACAACGTATTCATTGTACATGATCTGATTGGAATTTTACCCAAAACAATCGAGCCACTTGAAAGTAAAAAAGCGGTATGCAGAAAAATATAAAAACAATAAGAAAAACTTACAGATGTGCATTTTCTATCTATTTAACATATGAGCATTTTCTTATTTCTAGCTGACAGTGAAAAAATTTATTCGTAGGGTAAAGAAACAATTTAAAGGTGAAAACAAAATTTTATACAAATAAAATATTTTACAAGCAAACAAAATTTTTGTTAATATCATATTTACACATGTACTATGGAAATAAATGTAAAAAATATGTATTTTTATAATTTTTGCTCCAAATATAAATAATGAAATGCAAAGTATATAATTTGTTTTTTATTAAATTTTCAGACTTTATTTTCTAAAAAAATTATTTATGTAAATTATATAATAACTAAAAAAGTAACATTTTCATGAAAAAATTATTTATAAAACAATAAAAAGGACATAACAAAATCTTAATTAAAAAATATTTACAAAAATTAATATAAAAAAGGAAAAAGAAACCAAATAAGTAGCAATTCAAGGTAAAAAAAGAACAAGTACAAAAACTTTACAAACAAATTTATAAGCACTAAAAAATCATAAAATTAGCTTTTATTAAATCTTTTTTATACAAGTCAGAAAATTTAATAGCAAAGCAAAAAAAAAAATTAATATTTATGTCATAAATGAGTATGGGAAAATTGGTTAAAAATTTTTAAGCCGTTTTTTTTGTGCCACTTACATACGAAAACGAGTATATTTAAGGTAATTATTGACATTCCAAATTATTGTCATTCCAAAAATATGTATGAAATTATGGCACAATGAAATGCTCTAGCTATTATAAAATAAAATAAAAAAATGTGCATTGAGTTTTACTAATATATTTTAGCTAATCTGCACTATTGTTTCAGAGATACTCTTGAAATAAAAAAAATATTCTGAGCCTTAAATATTTATTCAAAATGTAAACTAATAAAAATCGTGTTCTCATCCTAAACGAACAAGTAAGATATGTAGCCTATTCACAAGTATTGATTTTGCTCCAATTTTTATTAAGATTAAAAGTACTTACTTGCATACAATGTTATAAGGCTTGTTGTTATAGGGCTAGTTGTGACACTTTTATCTGATTTTTGTAAATAATGCCTTAAAAACTATTTTGTTTAATACTTTATCAGAGTTTTCAAAAAGCTGGAGTTAATTGAAAATTTGTTAAAATGAAAAAAAAAATTTGTTGTGTAAAATATTTCGTGGTTGGTTATTACACAAAAAATACATAATTAACCTTATTGAGGTTTACGCGATCTAATTGCCGTTTTTTTTATTAACAGAAAAATAACGGTAAGTTTTTGGAGAGACCAAACAAAAAAAATAGTTTTGGAGAACCAAATGTTTCCAGACACATTTTGCAGTGTATAACATGTTGCCAGAAACATTTCTCCTGTTTTTACAAAATCAACGGAGTCCAACTTCCGCTACATTGTTTCTCAATTATTTTGCACTAAGTTTTTTAAACGGGCTTTTGACAGCATATCGCACGAATAACTAAAAAGAACACCGTGCTTTAGATATGGAAGTTTTTAGAAACATTTTGCTCTTATTAAACATCAATCTAGAAATATATTGTAACTTTTTAAAAAATTAACAGAGAACAACTACATGATTTCGTTTATTGCGAGCGATATGTTGAATAAGTCTCTATATAGATATTATTAAGGAACCCTCGCAACTCTTTATTTTGGCAAAATAGATTTGTTCTACAAAAAGTAACATCCCTTAACTATGTTGCGAAGTAATGAAGTTTTTATGTTTAAATAATTTTTCATAATTCCATGCGTGAGCTCATTCATTAAGTTAAATACAGATAAAATTAAATATAGCTGTTGCTTTTCATTTATAACCCTAGCTTTTCTTCCTTGTAAATGTGCGTGTGTTTTATTATTTCTGTAAAGGATTTTGTTTCAAGTTAATTTTTTCTAATATGCACGTCAATCAAAGAAATTGACTGCATAATCACAACAAAGAGCTTTCAGAAAACAAAACCCATCAACTGCATATGAGTATACAGGAACTTTACTTTCAAAAATATTATGATTAAAGTGTGATTCCTGCCTCTCATTGGTACCAGCACATCATGATTTTATTCATATCATTCTAATTACAAAAAATTTAATTGCGTTTATGACATGTGAATAAAATGACTTCGAGAATGCAGAGAGAAATTTCGACATGTTTATCAGCAGCAATAAAGGCGATTTTATTATGATAATGACTCCCAATAAAATGCTGATGATATTGTGATGAGGGTAATAATTAGAGAAATATTTTGTGTGATGAAATATAACACAAATGATAATTGCCGTATGTTTATTGAAGTGTAATTTTAGAATGATGGTATTTTATTTTATAATTTTACGTTACTGATTCAACAATAAATTAGTATGAAAACACAAATCTATTGTTTTTAATTTTTTAACGCCCTATTTAACAATTTTTAGTTAACTGGAGTATAAAATTTTGGGGGTACGGAATCTGATAAACATAAAAAATACAAAGTAAAACGTAAAAATAAAGCCCAGAAAAATTAATATTCTCCAATGATTGAAGCATAAAATTTTAAATCGATATATAATTATTAGAAATATCAATATGAGTTTTTTTTCTGGACCGCTACGACCTTCATCAGCATTCTTCGCACCTATCTACCTTAGTTGTGTATTTTTATAAACATCATCTATTTAACCAACTAACTTTGTAAATAAGAATACGAGAATATTCATATAAACATTAATTTGGTTGGACGAAATTTACACACAAACCAACGTATTTATTAACTGTTCTCTCTGTATTTCGTCTTGCACATTTCTTTTTGCTTTGTTTCAAACATCGATTTAACACGAATGCAAATTTGTTTTTAGTCATTCTTACTTGTTTTCCCATAACATTATAGATGCTGTTCCAGTATCATTTTGATTGTTATGAAGTAAGCATGAATGCTCGCTGTGCCTTGCGTGCTTATAACTTAATTTTTATTAAATTATTATTTGAAAGAAATGAACTTAAGCCAAAATATTTTCTATTCAACAATAAGTTTCATTCTAAATATAATAAAAAATCAATTTATTTCCTGACACACTTAATTTTTATTATAAATTGTTATAGGTTGTTTACATAATCACCCCTATCATGAATATATTTTCACTCGAAATTTTTTCCCTTTTCCCTAAATTGTAATCGTTAATAGTTCACGCAAACAAAAATTCCCCTTATCGTAATTGATTTTTTTCCTCGAAATTTTCCACTTTTCCGTTAGATTTATTGACTTAAATTTTACTGGGGAACTGCATACATTATGCCAGTTTTTATCATATTTTCATCAATAATACATCTTTTTAATTCGATATCAGTTACTGCAGTACAGACTGACATTATGCAAAACAAGATGCAAAACAAAGAGATCTTTTGGTTATAAATTTACGAAGATTTTTTTATTAAAAATATTTATTGAAATAGGTCAGTAGCAATGTCTAGGGTAGGTTAAGCAAGCAGTCGCGTTTCCACAGCCCACTTGCGACCATTGATTGGTCCTTTTTGTCTAGGATAATTTCAAGGGCTTTTAAGCATCTTTCACGACTTGTTCTTAAAATAATATTTTTCTCTGTTGTAGTATCTTTTTATAACTTTAAAAAATTTGGAATATATTTTTCCCTGTTTATATTTTCTCCTTTCTAATTTGTGTTCGGTACGAATTGATAGCGAAAACAAACGTTCCCATGAAATTCACCATAGCAATTTTCGCTTCATGGGGAATTAAAATTTTATGTATATAAGTATTATTGAATAAAACTTGAAATTTGTAATAATTCATATTATAAAATTATGCAGAGAAAAAAAAGCTCCTGAGTTCAAACCTCAATGGAGTATTTTAAAGAGCCACACTAAACGTGTTGTTTAGGCGTCTATATTAGTATAGAGCAGCTGCTGATACCAAAAAACAGTTAACGCCTTGGAGGCCAATATTGTTTCCAAAATTTAACGTACATAATGTGCTCCGTCAAAGATAGCGGCAGTGGCCGTATGTTCGAAATTTTTTCAAATGTTAAAAGATTACAAAAATACTAAAAATATTATAATTTAATTTTTTTTTTAATTCCGGGTACAGCCGTGCTAGAGATGAATTAGTAAGTTTAAGTAGATATAGGTTTAAATCACGCTGTAGTCATAGAGGTTAGAGTGAGTCGATAAAAATTTAAATTTGTTTCAATAGAGTCTTAAGTTATATCCTTAAACCTTTGTTTAAAATCGTAAATAATCGTTTTCCTTTGTGATCGGTATTGAGCAGTGGTTATTTATTAAATTTTGCTTCTTTCACTTGGGTATTTTCAGCGTATACTGGCTGTTTCTTAGCGTGGAGTCACTTGAGTGGACACAGCTTCAGTAATGATTTTTTGTGTTGAAGAAAAGAGTTTAACGGGTGTCCCCATAGAGACCTTGTTTTAATATCTAAAATACCTGATTTTGACAGATGTCGTCATATATTTTAAACCGTAACCAGCACAAATTTCAGATTTTTTTTAAATACATTAAAGCAACAAATATTTCGATATTAAGTTTAAGGCTAATTATTATTTTAATTGCTTTATTGAATTTATATATTTTTTTAATTTAAATTTCCGTCTGATTTTGCTACAGGAAAAAAAGTAGAAACTTAACTATATTCTCAATTGACAAATAAATTAAATAGTAAATAAAATATTTTCAATTGTGAAGAGTGTACCCCGGGCTATTTTTGGACAGATTTGTTACTGATGCGAATAAAAGACTTATGTATCTATCTCTTTCCCGACTTCTTTAGGGGAGTAATTTTATTATTAACTATTAACTTGTTTTTAATTAACATTATTTAGTAAAAAAAAAAAAAAAATAGGTAAAGAAGTTTAATTTGAAAAATGTATAATGAATAAAAAAAAAATAATGAGTAAAAATGGAAAATTATCTTTTTGCAGTTCCAAATTAAAACCATCAAAGTCATCGCTGCCTAGAACACGTGTCATTTTAAACATTTTTAGTTAGTTTTTAGTTAGTAAGTTTTAGTTAGTTTTTAGTTAAAAATTTATTAGGATCGTCATTATTCGTTGCATGATCAATAAAATAAAAAAATAACTTTTTATATATAGACAGCGGTGTATATGTACAAACAGATTCTTGTTTAATAATTGGCTTTAAGTTGTCTTTTAAATATTTTATTGAACGTATACAATCCGACTCTTTATCGCGAAAATTCCAGCAATTTCTGGATCAATTTTCTTTAAGTTAAGGCCGGGTTTTTTCTTAAGAATGTTTAACAATTTGAAGCCTTCTAATTTGTGGTCATTTGTTGAATCGTAAATTAAACTTTAAGTAAGTTTTCCGTGTAAGAGAAATTATTATTTTCAATAACATAATTTATTATTTCTACTAAAAATATGTAAATAAATTTGAATTTATAAATTCAGTAATTGAATACGGATTTTTCTTTTGTTCGCGTAAATTTAAGTCGTTCAGAATATTTAAAAGGATTTATATTTAAATCACATTTGCGATTGCTAATACAACGATGCCCGTTTTAAAAAATAAACCCCTAACATGTGGCATTAAAGCATTAATTTGCATAAAACAAGTTCAAATATTTTTTGGTAAAAGAAACCTAAATGGCAAATAATTAAACACAGTTTCAATCACACATTTTCTTTTATTTAAACTTACAAAATATAATTTGCACTTTAAATTAATTTTTGAATTATTTACAAAATCTTAAAAAAAAACGCAATTTAAAAGCATAAATTATCTCACTTTCATTAGCCTACACAATTTTAAAGTAAAATCAAACCGTACCACAGCCAGTTCCAGTGGCAGTAACAGCAAATTGCAGATATATCCAATTAAAAAATTATGTTGAAGATGAATACATGGCCACAAACAATTTCCATTTTCATTTGTTTATTTCAATTAAATTTTCCATATTTTATGGCCAAAGAGCAGAAGAGTGGTAGCAGCTGGTTTCTGTTCAAGTGATGGTATTACGATACACAAATTCATTTAAACACATTCCCATTTCAATATGCTTAAGCCCTTGCATATGCTCCCATAAAGTAATCTTCTTCTTTTCCACTTTTTGTTTAATAGTTCAATCAACAACAAAAAATGCTAAAAATTGTAAATAAATCAATAAAACTGTATTTACATTGAAATATATTTACATACGACTATGCGCCACTACATGCAGTTTATTCGGATGCAAGTAACAAAAGAAAAACTGAAATAAAAAAAATCCTACAAATTTCAAGTCAATGTTTTATAAATAAAAATTTTGAACTATGTTCTTTGTATTTTGAACTTTAAAAAATATATTTTTTATGCACTTTTTTCCTAAAAGCTGTGCGTGTTATATTTGTGGGTAAACAAGAGGTTCTCTAAATTGAACGGTAACACTAGGTTAGACTTAAAATAAAACAAAATTTTACCGAGACATTATGAATATGAGTGCAGAAATATGCAGATTGATGTGTTCCTGTGTAAATATGTTGCGATACCAGCCGAAACTTTTGGGGAGTTAATATGTTATGAATAATTAATTCACATTTAAAACATTAAAATATCGCAAAAAATTTTATTGCCAAGCAAAAATAAATTACAACAAAAGAGTAACGGTTTATTTTTCTAGATGTTATGGAATCGGTAGGATGCAGTGTGTATTAGTTTCACACCAATGCGGCGTTTTGTTTGTTAACAAATCCGTTAAGATAAAAATAAATAAATAAATCCATATTTCTACAGGGCATATCATAATTTGATAGTATTGTTCAACCGTCAATCTATTTATTAGAATTTACCAGAGTATACCGATTTTATATAAATCTTTAATTAAACCGAAATTTTCAAAATGGCGGTGTTTCTTTAATTTTTAATAAGTCGAATATTCTCATAATTATGCCTACGATTACTCGCGCTAAAATATTATTAACCCTTTGCACTCGAGGGCTCCGGAGCGGAGCCATTTAAAATTTATCTTCAAACTCGAGGGCTCCGCTATGGAGACAATGCAAATAATTTTCAGTTCATAACATAAGGACAAAAACGAAAGGTATCACACCTTGGAGCATTACAAAATGTAAAATTTAATCATTAAATATATTATAACATTTGTATCTATAATTAATTAAAAAAGATTTAAAATACAACTATGACTTTTCTTTTTATGCGCATATCATTTACTTATATGTGAATATGGTTTTTCTATTAAAATTGATTCGAGTTGCTGGTATTATGAGTGAAAAAAAGCTTCGAGTGCAAAGGGTTAAATGTGATTCAACACGCTCACATTTAAGTTTAAAAGCAGTGGTCGCCCAAAAGAGATTATCATATTTATAAGATAAATAGCGGATCCGTGGTATGCTTCGCTACGCATGAATATTAACATTGCATATCATTTGTATGAACTCAGTACACAGTATACACACCGCATACGCTAATAGGAGCCTACGTATTTGTTGTTTTTATGTTATGTTTTGTTATATGGACAAAGTCACATGTTGTTATAAATGTCATAACTCACGAACTTGTCGACAGATTTTGATTTCTATTTCTCATACGTATACAACACATTATCTTAACTTATTTTTTTCTGAAGCTCGCTTTTAACTTTTCGACTGTTTCAATTTTAACCGCTGAAAAAAAAAGAAGGAAGTAATAAATTTGACTGAATGTTGCTTGTATTTTATGTTTGTGTCCGCAGAACTCAGTCATTTTTGAAACGATTTTTAAAATTATGCGTAAAGATGCAATTTCAAGTTTATAGCCGGTCTTTTGAACTGTTATACACAGAACGCTGAAACTTAAAATAGACCTGTATTGCTCAGCCCGCTATATCAACGAGTTTAAAATTTAATTTAAAATGTGTTCCATAATTGATGTAGACTTACTTTTATGGGCCTATCTTTTGAACCGTTGTAGACAAACACTTGCAAAATAGACAGAATGTCCATTTCTATGGCCGTTACAGTAAAAAGTATTAATATTTAAAATTATAGGTTAAAGGGCGTCCCAATAGTTAATTTATTTTGATTTAAATACTTTTGAACTGTTGTGGATAGACGATTGAAATTTACGGAAAACCTGTTTTACTAACTCCGCTATAACAAGTATAAAATTTGCATTTGGAAATAAGCGGGTATCTCAAAAGTTGATGTAATTTGGTGTGTGTGGCCGAACTTTTGAACCGTTGTAGACAGCCAGCTGAAACTAACATGGGATCTATATTGCTAAGTCCGCAATAACAAGAAGCTTATGATTTGAGTTAAGAAATTAAAGGGTGTTCCCAAAACTTATGTTATAAAAGCTGGCATCCACTTGGAACGAAACCCTACCTGTTGAATCTAAGTCGTATTTGGCGGACTTTTTTTTCTATTTATTTCAAATTTTGTTTATATTTTAAGAGCGGAGAACAATTTGTACTATCGTTAAATAAACAGTAAAATAACAAAATCTCTGAAAAGCCCCTTTTTGACATTTTATGCTAAAAACAAGTTGTGTCACCATATATATAATTGCTAAGGGACAGCCACAGTTTTCTTGGAACTTCTGCTTATGTGAGTCTCACGATTCCCTGCCACTTTGACAAATGGTTTCATTTTCACTTGCTGTATGAGTGTTGAACAACATGTATGCGTTTGTAAATTAAAAATTTTCCCTGCTTTTTCTTTAAAGACAAAATATTTAAATTTGTTTGTCCAACTTTCTGTCACATTTGCTTTCATTTAAATTATTAATTATGTTCTTGTAACCATTTTACATAAAAATGGTATTTTTCAAGTGATTTCCGGGTTGACCTGAACGGTTGTGTTCTAATGACCACAATAAGCCTGCTATTGGTAATGAAATGTGCGCAAAACCCCAAAAGTCATGACACTTATTTAAAAAATTATATAAACCCTTAAAAGGAAAAAGTATGAACACAGATAAAAAATAAACAAACATTATAAGGAGGAATTAATATGACGTTAACTTTGCTTCTACAGAAGATACTCAAACGATAAGACTTAGGATACAATTTGTGGATCATTATTTATTTAAAGATGTTGTTAATGGTTGTTACACCACACTTTTGTATTTTATTTCTCTTTAATGTCCTTTTATTAATGCTAAAATAACAATGAAAACATTGTAATTAAAACCTGTTCAAAAGAATCCTAAACATAAGTGACGTTTTAGTTTTGTGAAACTTTTATTTGGTGCTACGTGGGTTGTCCTTACCCACCTCACTTGAAAAAGTAGATAAAGAAATTTTTTAAAGACCAAAAATTTTTCCCATATCACATTAATTTGTCGACTGCTGTTGACTTAATAAAATGATCTTATTCATATTTACTTTTTTATGTATAATTTTCTAAACCTAATATTTTGTGTTTACGACATGTCGTCTTTGTCTACAAACATTAAATATACTCACAATCCAAAGATTAGTACTACTTTAAGTACTTTTGTCCAAAAATGTTACTACTATCAGAAAGGGAATTTTCATACACGTATGAAAATCAGAAAACAACAGAAAAGTTTAATGCAAAAATATTTAAAAGGTGTTTTTACAAAAAAAAAAAAAAAACAAAAGAAAAACATCAAAAGATTAGAACTGCTTTACATTTTAATAATGTAAATACACATTAATGAAATATAGGCAAGAACAAATTTTCACATAAAGTAAAAGAGTTAAAATCGATGGTAGTCGTTTTCGCTGACATTCCTGTCGGTCTATAGAAAGAAATCACAAAACCTTCCACAGCCATTTAAATTATATTGAAAATTACGGAAAGATTTACAGCTGAAAATCTTCTTTACACCAATTAATAAGAAAAAAAATCTTGAGAATTGAGTCAATTTCCTAGACATCTTCCAACACCAAAAATTAAGTTTTAAGTTGTCCAGACAAGTATGCCCACTGCAAAAGAGCCACAGCGAATTATGAAATAAAAAAATCTCAAGCAAAAATAATCGCTGTATGCAAAAAAAATCAGTTTCAATTTTAGAGAGAGCATCTGACATGGGACATTCAAGATGGTCTAGATGGCAATAAATATTATTTTTACGAAACAAGAATAGATAAGCTATTTTTAATCGCCATGACAACGGATAGGGTGGCGTTTGGCCTGGGATGCAGATATGCTATAAGGTATTACGGCACAATCGATTAAGAATTTCTAAGTTATGAAATAACCGGGGAACCCTACAAGATTCTGTTACATCAGCATATTTAAGTTATTTTAAACAAAGAAGCCAGCAGCAACTATTAAAATTTAAAGTCCTTATTGTTGAATATTGCAGTTACTTTTAATCCTTAAAAATTACTAGTCAAACTACTTTGGTACTTTAACTAATAAATAAACTTTATTTAGCTTATGTTTCGTACATTTTTAATTTTAATTATTAAGAAAGAAACATTATTTCTAAACTTTAATGTTAACTTTAAAGAAAACAAGAAAAATTATACATAAGCAAAATCGTCGTTTTAGTGGTCTCTGGCATTTTGTGAGCCTTTTTTACACTCAGATAATTTTACGACTTCCTTAATCTTGTAGGCTTAGAATGGTTGTTATAATTAAAAAAGGAATCAAGATTTCTTTTTTATTTTTTAACTTTTCTGTACTTTTTTTTCAACATAAGCATTCAGAAATATTAAGCAGCTTTTAAAAATATTTCTTTACAAATAAGATATAAAATTTTTAGCAACACGTGATTTAAACGTTTCAAGCATTTAAACAATTACAGTCTTATTCACAAAAATTTCTTATCGTAAGCTTAACGTATACTTTAGTTATTAAACCCTTTTTGTTTTATTATCCATTAATAACAATTTTTATTCAGAAACGTTTAATAACGCAAAAGTAACTATTAAACGGTTTTTATAGTATTGTAGTTTTATGTTGGCAACATCATGTCATATTATATGTAAATTTACGTTTAGTGATGCATACAACATAGAACCAAATACCTGAATAATGTTTTTTTAATTAAAAAAGAATAATTTAATCAGGAATAATATTATTTGACATAACTTAAATTATCATTATTTTATTATTATTTATTGTTTTATATCAGATAAAACTTTAAAATAATCTTAAAAATGGTGTTTAACCTTTTTTTATAAAATGATTCACTGAACGAGTACAAAAAACCATCCAAATGCCGAGCTTGGCATTATTGTTTGTACATCACTAATTATTTTGTTTATTTATGATGCAAATTTGTGAATTTTTTATTTATTATTTTTATTTTCATCTCAATAAAATACAATGCTTTAATTATAAAAGAACAATTAATTAAATTATGATATTTTCTTTATTCTAAACAATATTTGAATTTGGTATTTATTACCTGGAAACGTATCGTTTTCTTTAATTGCAGAACAGATAAAGTGATAAATAAATTTTTTTGCATTTGAAAAACCAATTGTAAGTCCATCTAATAAACTACGAAAACGCTGCTTCAAAACCCCAAAATAATTTGGGAGTTATTGTGTTTGATTTCATTTGCATTTTGTAGGCTTAAATATAGTTGTAATTTGTATTTAAGTGAGTTTTAAACACTTACCTATTGTAGAAATTAAATTTATTATATTCGTTATATATTTTATTAATAGTTTTTCACACTTTTACAGTAAAAAATTTTACGGGAAAAATGCTTTTCAAAACTTATTAAAGATTAAAAGAAGGGTAACTGCTACATTAAATATTTGAAATTTATTAATGATTAATAACAGCGTGATAGTGCTATTAAGCGTTTGTGAATACTACTTTAACGATTTTTTCTTATTAACCTCTTATTAAGCAGTTTAAAAGTTTTGTGAATAAGACTGTAAGGCTTTAGCTTGGCTGTCATTGTTGGTTTAGCAAAAATAAATGTTTTACATTTTGATATTGATTATTATTTACTGCACCTTGTCCAACAAATTTTCATAAACTGTAACATATTTTGAGTAACACTAAAAAAAGTTCAATAGAACAGGGAATAGTTTTGTAATTATAAGATAAAATGTGTGTCCTTTTTTCAATTTTTTATATTTTCTTTTTTTTTTCATAAAATATATTAAGAGAGATTATATGTAGCTGAGTTCAAAAGCTTTTAAATTTTACAAAACACTTTCTACTTATTCTCATTTTTCCTGACCTCCAGTCAAAAACCATACACCAACACACAAAATAAAAAATAAGACATAAAAAACACAGAGTATAGCAAAAGTATAAAAATAATATTTAATAACTTTAAATCCGATAAAATATTTTTTTTTTCAAATAGTGGGATAAACAAAAAAGAACAGCGATAAAATCAGTCTTAAAAATATACAAAAGGACTAACATACGTGTACATAAATTGATACATGAAAGCATAGCTCACACCCCTCCACAGATTTAAATATTTCGATCAAAAATTGTTAACTTGGATTAGAATATTTCCCGTAAAAAGTAGGTCGCCATTAAAATAAATGTTACTGAAATTATATTAAAAACAATCTCGTTGCTTGATTACAAATTTCAGAGAACAAAATTTTACAAAAGATAAAAAATGGTTTTTCTAAAAATTTGGATAAAGGTTTCCTGATGAGCTGGCTTAAGCAACCGGCAAAATACGTATAGATACCTGCTTTTCCAACCAACAAATAAATTGCATTTTTATTTAAAAATGTTATGTGATATTAGCATAATATAATAAATAATATTATAAAAATTCCCAAAATTATTTTTAAAATAAAATTTATATGCAATTGCTTGTGCAAACTGTTGGCATCACTGTTGTTTTTTTTCTTTCTCTTGAGAAATTAAAAAATAACTGTGTTGTTTTTATTTTTAATACGCCTTACGTCTGCATTAAGAGTTGGCATATAACCAACCTAACGCAGATGGGAATGTAAGCAAAAATAAAAACGTGGTTTGTTTGTTGGTAATTTTTGTTAAAGCCTTAACATTTCTGTATTGGCTTCTTAAATAACTCTCATGTTGTTTTTGAAGTTTTTATACTTAAAGGAAATGTTTTTGGTTTTTCTAAAAATGTGGATAAAGGTTTCCTGATGAGCTGGCTTAAGCAACCGGCGAAATACGTATAGATACCTGCTTTTCCAACCAACAAATAAATTGCATTTTTATTTAAAAATGTTATGGGATATTAGCATAATATAATAAATAATATTATAAAAATTCCCAAAATAATTTTTAAAATAAAAATGATAAAAAATGTCATCAGTTTAAATTATAAATTTAGTTTAAATTATAATTCTAAAAGGTGTCCTGAAATTTTAAAATTAGTAAAATGCTTATGTCCGTATTCACAAAAAATATTTTCGAATTAAAAAAGATTTACTAAACGAAGAGCATTGTGTGAAAATTTATTTAAAAACCTTCAATAAATCTAGAATATTATTTATTAATGCGGCTTTCAGTGTTTTCTTTAGTTTAGTTTCTTTAGTTATAACATGAATTTACCTTTGACCTCAAGTAACTGCATTAAAAAATGGAAAAGGGTTCAACCATATGACCAACAGGTGCTAGCTTATCACTAGAACAAATCACTTAACAATCTTTATGTATGTAATTGGTCTTTTTCCTTTTCCTCTATTCTCTGCCTCACGAAAACTTCGCCAACTTGCTGTATTTTTGCATTTCATTGAAAGAGTGTTCTGTTTGTTCTATATCTTTTTCTATTGCACGCTGCCAGGTATATTTTGGTTTTCTTCGTGCTGTGGCGTCTGGTGGGTTTTACTATAGAGCCGATCTACAGATTTCAGTTGATTGTTTCTGTAGGCTATACCCTATCTGTTTCGACCTTCTCCTTTAAATGAACAGGTGTATGGGCATTAGTATGCAATTAGTTTTAATGTCCTTTTCAATGTGTATGGAATACAACTGACATATATCGTCAGCATATTCGCCAGATCTTTCGGATGATGTTGAAAGTTACATTTAATTCCTCTATTTTTCCTATCATTAATTTTATGTATTAAGATCTTGGCCAGAACCATACGAGCAACAAAAGGCAACCTTTATGTACTCCAGAAATGTCATTTTCTTACTTTTGACAACTCAGCCGATATGTTGTCGACTCCAGAGAATTTTTTATTATTCATAACTGCTATAGTCTTTAGGCTTTCATTCATTTGTTGGCGCTAAAGAATGAATGTCATGCTTCGGCTGGATACCCGATCGCTTCAATTGACTGTTGGTACTGGAGTTGGTAAAAAAATATCCTGGAAATGCTTTGTAGTAACTGAAGGTTGTCGTTTATAACTGTAAGAATACTTCCTCGGCTACCCTTCACACTACGTAATTTGAGCTATTTTTTAGTCCAAAATTAATTTCAGCCAAAGGCTATCTCTTAAATTTGAAAGTCAAGAGTGTTTCCTGATTTTGTTCAGGTAACTGATTTAGTTTTTGTAATAGTTAAGGTTTTTAGGGTTGACGAGATATGAAAAAAAGTTAAAAAACTAAATATCTCGAAAACGAACGGATACATTTTTTTAAGGTAGAAATAGGCAAAAATTTATGATGATTTCTGTCAGCAGCATCTCTTGTGATGGCGTAAAGCAGTTTAGTGTTCTTATTTTCCGCTGCCGAACGTGCCCTTTGTTTTAGGTTTTCGCATTAGCTCAACTTATATCTTCTGAATGGTCGCTATGAAGTCTTCTTTGGCTTCTTTTATTATTGTTTCGACCAAGACTCATCGATGTTATTACTCTCGGCATTTTTTGATGATTTCCTAATTTGTGATTTTCAGTACATCGGTGAAACCAAACTTATTCTCAAAAAGTGTGCTCCAGTAACTATTGTAGACCACTTGCACTTGCTATTGGCTGGATCCTTAATCAGTAGTTTTGACGATAAATTAAAGTTATTACGGTGAAGATGTTCTACATTGCTTTAGATGAATTTGCTTGACGTGTAAAATCCACTAAATAGAAATCGCTAAATTGACCCAAATATAACAAAAATCTCCTCACTTTTGAACAACTGCAAAATCAATGCAAAAGCCAAGTGTGCTGTTCAAATAGATTATTTCCTTTGAAACAAATAACCCCGCCCTATTTGTGATGTACGATTCATTTTTACCAAAAAGAGGCTGTCTGTCATCTGGCAAATGGTTTTTTTATGTGTCGCCAATATTGAAAAATGCTTGTACACCCTTTATAAATGTGTACATTTGTGAGTGAGTGTGTGTAAATTGCTTTTTTATATTCAATAAAATTGTTTTGAAGCCTAAAAACTCAAACAAAATATTAAAACGACAAAAGGGACACACACACACGTTATTTATTTGTTATACATTAGTGAAGCCAAGAAAGCAGGGCATATTAATTATTAAAAAGAAAAAACAGGAAACAAACAAAAACTGAAACAAAAAAGAACAAATTTTTATAAAAGCGTATGTATGCGTGTGTTTGTGTATAAGTTGTATAAAAAAAGAGAGACACGTTTTGATTCCTACAATACAATACAATTGCATTTCCAAAACACACACATACAGGAAAACAATTTAAGATGATTATGAATGAGAGCGACTAAATAAAGTTCTCGGGAAAGATGAAGATTTTGAAAGTTGACAATTTTATGTGTTTATCTATTTCTTTGGGAATAATGTACACAAATCATTAGGATCAAGACCATGTCGCACTTTTTAAAGACTTTATTATATAGAAAATGTATTCAAAGTACAATTTTTTTAAACAATGCCAAAATATTTAAACTTAAGCCAACAAAAATGCGTATGTGTAATATCTTTCTATTTTTAACCGACTTTAAAAAAAGAAGCGGGTTATTAATTCTTCCGAATGTTGCTTTTTTATACTTGTGTTCTTAACCAACTTTAAAAGATTTTTCTTTTTACGATTATGCTTGCAGATTGCTCCCGTTTCAAACAGTTCATAATCACTATAGCTCACAGTAGCAATAGTTTATACAAAAATAAATTAAAAAATTAAAGGGTGTCCCCTTTTTTTTAACTATTATGAACAAACTCTTACAATTCGCACGGAATATGGAATGCGATGACCGTTAAATAAAAAACTATAAAAATACAAAATTATAAATTAAAGGGTGCACCAATAGTTGGTTTAACTTAATGTATATGGCCATATTTTTAAACAGTTGTAAACAGACGGATAAAATTTACAAAGTGTATTGCTAATTTCGCATTTTTTTAATTTAATTTTTATATTTTTAATTTTCCTTTCAATTTTCATATCAGGATTTAACTGAAATGATATCAAACGAAAAACGGCTTTTTTGTGGGTTTTTCAGTCTCATTCTCTTAACATTTGCTGTTATTTCTTTTACATTTTTTTGGGTTTTTGTTAGTAAAAGCAACTATTTCCTGAGTTGTTTTTTTATTTCAAATGAGTTTTTCATCTAGTTTTGCAAATTTTTCTATTTACAAACTAAAATATATATATGTCGGCGCCAAAATATTTTATTTGAATGAAAACATCATCTCAATAACAAAAGTAGAACTTTCTAAATTTAGGGAGAATCCGACCTCTTCCGAAGGCTTTTAAACAGCATCTACCTAAAAAGGAGGCTGTGTTAAAAATTAAGGAAAACGCAACTCAAAACAATGAGGCTGCTGTAGTCTAGGTGGTAAGCACGTTGACTACAAATCTGGCTGACCTGGGTTCAACCCTTTCTGCAGTCAAAAAATAAAAAATGTTTTTTTCTGTTTAATGGTATAAATACATAATCAGGATTAACATAAAAACGCGCAGCCTCCTTCGTCGGTACTTCTTCATAGCATATTCGCCGGCGAAGTAAAATAATTAATAAAATGGCTATCTATCTCCTTTCACCACCTGTCTTCTCTCTCACCTATCTCTTTCCTAAAGAATGTAGCACGGTTTAAAAAAAAAACTAAGTAGGTATTAATGCCTGAAGTGCTACTTCTCTTTAAAAAAAAATGGCCCATAATCATAGCCATTAATAAAGAATACTTTAAAATTTCGTAAATATACTTTTGTTAGAAGAATACTTTACGCTTCCTATTGTTAAATCCAACAAAATTTTACGAAATTTTAACTGTCAAACGAGTTCACATTTGAATATTTATGACCAGTGTAATCTAGCATATCACCATGAATAGTTTGACGCTTGAAAAATACTATAAAATTTTTCAGTTACTGAGTCGCACATATGCTTAACAGGTTTACTTAAAAACAAAATTTTCAGATCTGATTTGAAACCAATCTACAACAGACCTTTAAGGGGGTCCATAGCTCGCTTTACGGCCCGCAAAGATCGTAACTGCAAGATAATCAATGTTATTCTGTGTCGAGCGATTTCACACCTATTATTTCCTGTGAGACCACGTGAAGTAACTGATTTATACTGATAAAATATAAAGAATTGGTGCTTGGAGGCCAACAGTGTTCATATTATTCATGACAAATGGTCGTTAATGCTCTGAATGTCTAAAATGTATTTCACTAAGAACAGCTGCGGTGGCTAAAATAATTTCAGATGTTTATGATTTGTCTTGATTAAAAAACATATTTTTTATTAAAATTAAGTTCTATGGCCCTTAAAAAAGACGACCTAAAGGTTGTTTTAAAAAATTTAAACCCGTTGAATATTATGTAAGAAGCTTAACACTACTTGCTACGTCTTCAACTAATTTTTTTTTTTTTTTTTAATTAAGTTAATTCTTTTAAATTTTTTTTTTTCAAGAGTAAAAATTATTTAAGGTTAATTTTTAGTATTTTCCAAATTTAACATTTTTTTCTAACTTTTTGAATTTTTATTACAACAAAGGATATAATCAACTGATCTGATAACAGATTTAATTGTACATTATTGAAGACTGTGTACATTGTCTACATTTCAGTTGTTACTCAGTTAAGTTTGAGCCTCCATTTGGGGTAACATAAATATCTGAGATATATATCTAAACAAACCTAACAATCTTCTTGTAGTTTTGTGTTTTTTTTCTGACCTTTGAATAACTTTGCTTTTAACTAACACTGTTTTATAAAAGATAAAGAATTTTAAATTATTTATTTACCGCATTGCTTCCTGACAAACATTCTAAATAAACTAAAGATTTTTGTCCAAACAATAAAAATCAAATAATTCAAAAAATTTTAAATATAAGCGTTTGTTTTTCAAAAAAAAATGGAAATTATTTTTCAAATTTATTCATTTTTTTAAATGTAATACTTTCTTTTTCATATAAAGGTCAAATTTGTATATCATCAACAAAAATACCATTACACAAATCTGTAACACAAAATTTTCTTTGACTTTGACCACTTGTTGCGATTCAATGAGGCAATAACAAAACAATGCAGTGTAGAAGCAGAAGCACTTATAAAACTAAGTGCTTTTCATATAAATTTGTTAGACGATTTGATTGTTTACAATAGAGAAACAGCACATAAAGAAAAAAATATTTTTTATCGATTTCTTCTATTTTTCTTTAGAGCGATTTCCAACTTTTGAATAATCCAGAAGTAAGATTAAAATAAATGATAAAATTAAATGACTCACATTTTAACTTGTAGATTTTTTAAAACGATGTTGTAGCTTTATTAATAATTTTTTAAAAGATTGTTTTATCAAAAAAACAAAAAAACTATATGCAAAATTCCAAACAACATTTAGAGAATCCATAACTTAACCATCGAAAAACTTGGGGTAAGTCGAAGTCATTTGTATCGAGCAAATAATGCAAAACACACGCACACAATCATATACACACCCGCATTCATATAAATATGTATTAACAATATTTATTTACTTGTCTTTTTTGGATTTATTTGTTGTTGGTACGAAACAAGAGAATTTATATGTTTTTGGTTTTTCTTGTTTTGCCTACTAGAACTTATTAGAATAGGAAATATAATTAAGTGTAGGTTAAAAATAATGATACTTTGTGGGACAGTAAATAAATATAAAGCGAATTAATTGTATTTGGCATGAATATTTCTGCTTCCTCTTTTGTATATAAAAAATTTGAAAATAAGTTAAATGTTCCGTATTTATTCAAAATTTAAACAAAAATTATTGTTTGTTTCTTGCCGTATGCAGTTAATAAAGAAAAATTATATCATAGTTGATTATTGTTGGTGTTGCTTAAACTTTGATTTTTTTTTTTTTTGTCAACATTCTTAGGTTTATTAAAAATGTTTTTGAGAAGTTTCCTGAAGAGCTAAGTCAGCGGTAGCGAAATGGACAACGAGACATGGTTTTATTTTATTGGATCGTTAGAAAAGATCGTTAGAAACAACTGTAACAAGTAATAGAGCTAGATTCGGCTATGCCGAATTTTTTATACCGTTCACTATTTTATAGATTAATAATTACGTTTATGCTTACTTTTTTTTATTAAAACACAAACTTTAATTTATTATTTTTATTTAAGATTTTCAATTTATTTTATTAAGTTAACATTTATTTTAATTTTAGGGTCCTTTGGAGTCCTTTTTACAAAATTAAGAAGGATATATTATCCTTTTTGTTTTTAATAATTTTAGTTTACACTTCTTTAAGTTTTAATATCACGCTTCTAATTTTAAAATAAAACTAAACTCTTTATCAATGACACACTGGCTTATATTCAAAAAAGAATCAATAGAACAAATAATATATATATGTATGTAACTGATCATAATTGTTTATGCCTAGTAACCAAATATTACTTTAAAATTGGGCATGCAGAAAGATGATACGTTTATTAAAACAGAAAGCTTTCATACTAATGCATACGCAGCCTTTTTCTGCTTATCTTACATATACTTGTGTATATGTAAGAAAGTACACATACATGACTGTGCATGCTCGATCATGATTTGTTTTTACGCTTAGCAACAAGCTTTTGCAAATCAAAATTGGGAATGCATAATCAAAGTCGCTTTTTTACGTACAGCTTGTATGTACGTATGCAAGCAAACAAGAATCTGCATGCTTCTGCATGATTGGTGTAATTTGCATAGTAACAAGTACGTATTTAATATATTGTAAAAAACGTCATTAGGGTGATTCATATTTTCTTATATTAGTTTTTATACTTAGTATATATGTATATATGTACATTAATACGTATGTACTATATGTACATATAACTCCCCGACCGTTTGATTGAAGCTCCGGCGAGATTTAAGTTAATGAAAAAAAAAATTTGTGTAATTACAAATACACAAATATACTACATATTTATGCATGTATTAATATTATGCTTTAATTAGTATTTTTTTTCGTGAATATTCTTAATTCATAGTTATGTACATTTATGTATAAATTAATATTTAATTTTATTTGTGAGCAGGTATATATGTATGTATTTAGTTTATACGAAATTCTATATAATGTTCTTACATATAGGTTTTTCAACTATAAATTTACGTAAATAGTACGTATAAATTTTAAACTATTACTAAAACTTTAATTTGTTTAAATAGATATTCCATGTCTTGTTTTTTTAAATTAATATATTTAAAATTAACTTTTAATTGCTCAGTTTTAATTTAGTGTTTTTATTACAATGTGTTCTTTTTATAAATAACAATATCTTTGTTATTATTTTTTTTTTTATTTAAAAGTACTTTTCAGGTAAGTAAGTAAAACATTAATTATCTTTATATTTTGTGTTTCCCTTTCTTGTTTTTTTTTATCTTATCTGTATTATATTTCAAAAATTTTTATGCATTTTAAACGTTGAAGAGATTTTATTTTAACATAATTTTATAAAAGGTTAATTATTTCAAAATCCATTGACACATACATACACATATACATATATGTATATATTCCTTTCGCTAAAGTTTGTAATGTTTGAAGAAATGAGTTATGTATTAATTCGTAAATGTTTGTTCCTTTTAATATGAGATTTATAATACTTATGTCTTGTTTGTGTTATAACGTGATCGTCATCTAATCTATCTACTTTGACCTTTCTAAACCTGGCATGATTTTTTCCACCTCTCTCTTGTTTTAAATATACTTCACCAGTTTGAGCTACGCAATCTTCGCGGTTTTCGTTTAGTTTTGATATTGCTTTTTCTTTTTGCCTATTCAATCTTTCTTTTACACTTGGATAATCTTCCATAGTTATTTGACCATTATAGAAATCTATAGGTTTGTACCTCGTACTTGAATGGACGGAATTATTGTAAAACGTGATTACTTTATAGATTTTTTCCTCAACCGGGTCTATGTCTCTGTCTGGATCATGACGAAGGAGGCGAATGTGCTCATTCATTGTATTATGTAGACGTTCAACGTCTGCGTTTGAGGTATTATTGAGGTTATTGTTAGATGTGAAATGAATTTCAATATTTCTTTCTCTCAAAAACTCCATTATTGGAAGTGCTTTAAATCCGAGCTCATTGTCGGTCACAATTTTTTCAATATTGCCAGTGAAACTTAAGTACTGAGTTAGAGCTTTTTTAATTTCAACCCATGATCTATTTTCGATTTTTATTGCCTGTGCAAACTTTGAAAACTTGTCAATAAAGGTAAGAAACAACGTTTTCTGTAAACTATAAAAGACATTAATATGTATTAATTGTCTGGGGGTATCAGGCGTTTCTGTAATTCTAAACATTTGCTTAATAGGTTTTCGATCATACTTTTCGATATTACATATGTGACAATTATTGATAAACTGCTGTATTCTGAGCTTTAATTTTGGGTGATATATTCTGGTTTTGAGTTGTTGAAAATTTTCGTTTATACCACGATGGTTGTTTCTGTGGTGTTCATTATGAATGTGATTCTTAAGATCATTCTCATCTAAAATGTCATTAAGAATATTATTGCATTTTGCAATTTTTAATCTTGAATTTTTAAAATATCTGAAAAAAGTGTTTTGAAATAGCTCGTAAAAATTGCTATCGCTTATTAAAATTGCATTTACTTTTGTTGGGTGGAAATAATTTTTTATAATGGCTATCATATCGTTCTCTTCAAAGTTATTTGCTGTAATGGTTTTTCTATTATTGTTAAAAACACTGTTATTAACAATTTTAAGGAGATTAGATTTTTTTTCTATAATAACTTGGTATCGATACGCATTAAGAGGAAGGTTGCTTTGAATAATAACGTTAGGGTTATGATGCTCTGCTAAGTTTACTTGTGGCTCTATTCGGGATAATGCGTCCGCGTTTCCGTTGTTGATTCCGCGTTTGTAAAATATTTCAAAGTCATACTCTTCTAGCTGCAATCGCCAACGAATTAACTTAGAATTGGGTTCTTTGATTGAAAATAACCATTGTAGTGGCTGATGGTCAGTTTTTATTATGAATTTTCGACCAAAGAGATATGGACGGAAGGACTTGACGGCCCAAACTACTGCTAACAATTCCTTTTCTACTATGCTATAGTTGACCTCATGTTCGTTGAGCGTTCTGCTAGCATAACATATAGGATGATTGTCCTGTGAAAGGATGGCGCCTAAAGCAAAGTTACTTGCATCCGTATTGAGAACAAATTGCTTGTTAAAATTTGGGAAAACTAAAATTGGGTCGTTTACAAGAAGCATTTTTAAAGTTCGGAAACTGTCTATTTATTCCGGATCGTTTATATTCATTTTAGTGTTTTTCTTTAGATACTTCGTCATTGGTTTTGCGATTTTTGAATAATCTTTGATAAATTTTCGGTAAAAACCGCTGAGACCTAGGAATTGTTTAATTTGCTTAGGTGTTTTAGGCAAGGGGTAATTAGATACACATTCTACTTTTTTAGGGTTTGGTTTCATTCCTTCTTGTGTGACAACATGTCCTAAGAATTCTGTTTCTCTTTTCATAAATTCACATTTGTCTGCTTGAATTTTTAAGTTGGCTTCTGAAAGTCTATCCAGTACAAGACGAAGAGAATTCATATGTTCTTGTACAGAAGTAGAGTAAATGATGATGTCATCTAAATAAACTAAGCACACTTTATTTACTAAATCGGATAAAATGTTGTTCATTAGTCTTTGAAACGTGGCGGGTGCTGTCTTAAGACCAAATGGCATTCTCAAAAACTCAAAGTGCCCACCTTCAACCGAAAACGCTGTTTTGTGGGTGTCCCTTTCATCGATTTCGACTTGATGAAACCCTTTCGCTAAATCTAAGGTGGTGAAATATAAACATCTTCCAAGATTATCTAAACTAAACTTTCTATAGTCGACTACGATTCGCCACTTTTTTTGGCCACTAGCATCATCTTTCTTGGGGACAATCCATATCGGAGCTGAATACGGAGAATTCGACGGCCTAATTATTTTACAATCTAACATTTCCTGTATTTGTTTTCTGACTTCTTGCTTGTGGACGTAAGGGTATCTATATGTTTTGGAAAAGACAGGCATATCATCTTTGGTAATAATTCTATGTTTTATTGCATTAGTGAAGGACAAGTTCGAATTTGTTTCGTAAAATAAGTGTCTATAGTTTTGCAAAAGATTGAGTAAATTAAGTTTTTCTTCGGAATTTAAGTGTTCTGTTCTTACTTGTTCTATTAAAGGTTCTTTGCTACAATCTGTGTGTGATAATTTGTCATCGACTAGAAAGTAGTTTTCAGAAGAAACTGGCCATGAATTATGTTCATTGAGGTATATTATGTTCGGACATTTGGCAGTGGTTTCTATCTCAACTTTAAAATTGTGCAAGTTGTAAACTCCCTCATCAATAATAGTTGTGCCATCATTTTCATGTTTCTTAATAAAAATTAACCCGTTTTCAATATTTGAAATAAACTGAACCGTTTGGATTTTACTTTGAGTTAGCAAGGGAATATTATTTTTGTTGATTTTTAAATGATTATTTTTATAATCAATAACAGCTTTGTATTTACGTAGGATATCATTACCTATAATACCATCATAGTGATTGTGAAATTTGCATTCAATTAATAAAATTTTGTCATTAGTATCTCCTAATTCGGGAAACATTGGAACTTGATATACAACATCAGCGTTTACATTGCCTTGTAAAGTCTTTAAGTTTAATCTTTCTAATTTAATTTTCCATTTTGGGTTGCATATTCCTGGATTCACAATTGAATGTGTTGCTCCAGTATCCACTATAAATTTGAGACAATTTTTTAATTCTATATTTGGTAATTCTCCGGAGAGGCTTGAAAAGGAAAATTTTGTACTGTATCATTTTGGTTTACTAACTCTAATTGGGGATTTTTAATACCTTTTGAAGTGTTACTAAGGGAAACATTATGTGAAATGGGTGATGCCGCTAATTTATTGGAGTTTTGTACCATATTAATGTCCATAGGCTCTGGAAGAGTTTGATGATTCTAAGGATTTGGAAAATTGTTCATAAAGTGCCGACCGTGATTATTATTATTGTAGTAAATATTATTTCGATTACCGTTATTGCCAAATTGCTTATTATCGTGTTGGTACCTATTGTTATTACTTGAAATATTTACATTACCCTGGTTAGTTTTCGTATCAGTTCTGCGGCTGTATTGGTTGTTCCCGTTTGAATTAAAATAATGACGTGTTCTATTATTTCCATTTGATTGATTATTCGTACTAAAGTTTACATAAGACCTATGATTATTCCTAGCATAGAGTTATCAAATTTCTTTGAATAGCTATTTTTATTTTCGCTACCATAATTAGCATACACTGAGGTAAAAAGTATTTCCATTGCATCTTCAAGTGTTTCAGGATTTCTAGAAGCTAGAATTGATCTCATGGGTTCTGGCATTTTTACTTTAAATATGTTTAGTGCTGTACGCATATTATTCTTAGCAATTTGCTCACTATTTAAATTGACTCCTAAATCGGAAGAAGTTCTATTATTTAAACTTCGAAGTTTCTTCTTTATTTCGTTATAGAATTCAATAACATTCGTTCTAAAAACTACTGCCCTAAGTCTATCATATAACTCCTCGGCACTAAGTTTTTCCCCAAAATTATTCGTTAGAATTGTTTTAATTTCTTCCCACGACTGGGCATGGAAATTAATTTCTACTGTTTCTCTTGCCTTGCCTTTAAGCTTGCTTTTAATAAGATCAAAAAATAAAACTTGCGAAAGGTTATCATATTGGGTTAGAAGAGGGTTAATTCTGTCAACAAGTGCAACGAATGAATACAACTCATTTCTATTTCCAGAAAAATCGGGTAATCTTTCAAGAAATTTTAATGGATCTACAGTTAAAGTACGAGGGGCGCTATTTTCTTGAGCCATAATAAAAATAAATATATATATATATATATATATATATATGTAATAAACTTTGTATAACTTTCTCTTCTAGTTTACAATAAAAAGTTTTTATTATATAGCTTATGCTGTTTTATTACTTTTTTTCAGTACATTTAATATTATAATTTAAAACCAAAAAAAAAATTTAAATAATAAATTTTCGACTCAAATTTTTTTTGTAATTGTAACAACAAAAAAAAAAATCTATTTGTTTATTGAAAAGTCAAAAAAAAAAATATATATACTCGTCAAGTTAAAGACTTTCGTATATAAAAAAAGGAAAAACGAATAAATATTTTATATTTTTGGTATTTTACAGAATAGATTTGTTTAAAACTTAAGAAAATTGATTATTTTTTGTATTTTCTGGACAATTTTTAATTTAAATGCCTTAAAAATTTATATGATATACATATATGTATACTTAATTATTCTGCACCAACTGTGGACCTTGAGCCTTTATCGGGTTCCTTCCAAAATAGCTGCACAAAATTCAATGGACCTTAGATATTTCAGCACGTTTCCGCAAATGAGCCGTCCATCACCAAGCTTTTATGAATATGTTTTAACACTAATGTACAACAACCTCTTTTATTAGGATGATATTTTTTATGTCCTTTATAATTTTTTTTTTTTTTTATTTAGTTTGGTATTTTATTAGTAATATGTTGTCCAAGCTTTTTAGTTTTCAAAAGAAGTGTCTTTTTTGGAATTGTTTTTTTTTTCACGTTTTCTTTGAACTGTTTTTTTCTGCTTGAATTGTAATTGTTCAAAGGAAAAAAAAAGTTCTATTTTAATTGTTTTCCACAATTTTTAAAGAAAAAAAAAATTTTTTTTATTTTGTTCAAATGTTTTCTTTTAAGGTTTGTTTAAATTATTAATTTTAACGTTTTTGGGTTTTTTTCGCAATATTAATAAAAAAGCACATAAGAAATAATATTATTTATTTGTATTAACACATGTTCACATTTTGTTTAGTTTATGAGGAAGTATCCTTCCTTTAGCTAAGTTTTTTTTTTGATGCCCGCTAGGACATTAAAATGTCCAGTACCGCTTTAGTAAAAAAAAATTTTTAGCAAGGATACCCGGGCAATCCTACCGACTGCGCCAATTACGTTTATGCTTACTTTTTTTATTAAAACACAAACTTTAATTTATTATTTTTATTTAAGATTTTCAATTTATTTTATTAAGTTAACATTTATTTTAATTTTAGGGTCCTTTGGAGTCCTTTTTACAAAATTAAGAAGGATATATTATCCTTTTTGTTTTTAATAATTTTAGTTTACACTTCTTTAAGTTTTAATATCACGCTTCTAATTTTAAAATAAAACTAAACTCTTTATCAATGACACACTGGCTTATATTCAAAAAAGAATCAATAGAACAAATAATATATATATGTATGTAACTGATCATAATTGTTTATGCCTAGTAACCAAATATTACTTTAAAATTGGGCATGCAGAAAGATGATACGTTTATTAAAACAGAAAGCTTTCATACTAATGCATACGCAGCCTTTTTCTGCTTATCTTACATATACTTGTGTATATGTAAGAAAGTACACATACATGACTGTGCATGCTCGATCATGATTTGTTTTTACGCTTAGCAACAAGCTTTTGCAAATCAAAATTGGGAATGCATAATCAAAGTCGCTTTTTTACGTACAGCTTGTATGTACGTATGCAAGCAAACAAGAATCTGCATGCTTCTGCATGATTGGTGTAATTTGCATAGTAACAAGTACGTATTTAATATATTGTAAAAAACGTCATTAGGGTGATTCATATATTCTTATATTAGTTTTTATACTTAGTATATATGTATATATGTACATTAATACGTATGTACTATATGTATATATAACTATTAATCTCAGTGAAGTAGCTTTAATCAAAAAAGCATAAAAATTTCATCACCTCTTAATGGGTTAATCATTTTTAAAGATTTTTAGTATTTCCTTAAAGATGTCATCAAAAGGTTTTAAATGATTTATATTTTTAAAAAATTTTAAAATTTCAGATGCTACTGATAAGAGCACAAGCGAAACGGCCATATAGATATGCTTTCCCCACAGTAATACATTTTATTTTGCAGTTTTAAACAATAAATATTTAATGAGAATATCATGAAATATTTATATTTTTGAAGGAAACAAGCACGGTTAAAGTGTCCGTTATTAAGCATTTAAATACTTTTAAATTTTTCATCACTAGAAAGAGAGTTTATTGCTTTTCATAACATTCTAAAAGCTCACCTGCATACACCGACACAAATTCCACACAATTTAACATTTTAAAAGTCAACAAAAAATATGAATCCTTCAAAAAGGGAACTACACCCACCAATCCAGAAATAAGCGGAATAATTAAAAAAGGAATTTGTCGCATGGAATGAAAGGGGGTGCACATGTTGCCACATGTTTCTTATATGGAAGTATGCAGTGTGTTACTTAAGGTCAAAGGGTTTTATAGTGAATATTAGTGAACACTTCATAAATTTCTGAGGAGCTTAAATAACTTTTCATAAAACATAATGATAACTTAACCAATAAAAACAGAGCGAGTGTAAAGATGTTTCTTTTAAGGAATAATTTTTTTAGTTTTTTTTCTAAATTTCTTTATTATAAAAATTGGACTCAGAGAAATTTTATCTTTACATAAAGAAAATATGTAATAATGGTATGGTCATGAGAACAACATTATATTCGCAGCAACAGTATTGTTATCTTATTCTCTTTTGTACCGCAGGATTTCTTTTAATACTAAATAGAAGCTGTTAAATTTTACTTTTCCCTTCTATCTTATGTCCCGTATTTTCTTCCTTGCAACTTTGACTACATTTCTACTCATAAGATTCTCAGTAACTTTTGTAATTAACTGTCGTATCCAGCCACAAAAAGTTATTCCATCGCTGCTCCAAAACTCGAAGTGTTATTTCGCAAACACGGTTTCGTTGGACTTTAGACTAAATATCCTTGTTTTAACTGTACAGGGACCCTAACCTTCCAATCTTTTTCTTTAAAGCGCCTTTTGCAACTCATTTACCGCGACTACACCATTATTGTTTTCCGTTTGAACTGTTGTTTTTCCTTAATTCTCCTTTTAAACAACTTTTTTTATTATAGCAGCTTATTTTAGTCAATGCTCTGTTGGGATTTGAACTCACGAACACATCACTTGCTGCTAAGCGAAAGGCAAAAAATATCTCTACAAGAATAAAATCTGATATTTTGTAATTTTAGCACATACCTAATTAAGTGAAAGTCTATTTTTTTTGTGTTTTGTTTCATAAACATAATCATAGATAGCAGTGATGTCACTGACATAACTAATTGCCCTGGAAGCAGTAAAACTTGATGGTAAAAAGGAAGGAGGAACAAATATTTGCGAAATAATTATTAAAAAACTTCATACTAAAGGTGAAAGAAAAGTAATAGCATCTATTTCACTGACGAATAACAAGGATCAATTTTATCGTATAAAAGCTACATTTGGATGATAATCTTATGAGGCTTTAATAAAACATGTGTTTCTATTTAAAAAAAATTTCGTTATTTTTTAAGACATTAAGTGTGGTCGCTATTTCCTCCTTCAGCACTCTTTGTATTGCTTCAACAATTTATTTTAATTAGAATTGAGGAGAAAAGAATACGAGAAAGTTATTGAATTGAAATAAATCGTTGGCTAAAAATAAGTCTGGCAATATTAAATATCCCATATAATTTTGTGCTTGCTCCCTCTATTATTTGAAAAATAACTCAAGCGTTATACAGTTTATTAATTGAAAACAAATTAAGTCAAATAAGTGATAAAAAAATAAAAATATTTTTAATATTAAATTTAAATTACTGGGTTTTTTTATTCCCCCATCAACTTTTAATAATCTTTATATAAACGAAAAAAAAAAAAAAATATTAAATAAGAATATATTTATACAACCCCCATTGTATAAATGGGTTAAAAGGTTTAATTTCAAAATCAATATTCTATTATTACAAAAACAAAACATAAACACATAAATGCACACATAAAACCTAGGGACATCATATTACAAATACACAGGCATATTTCAACGACCCACAAAAATTATTGTTATAAAATATTCTGTTTCTGCACGATAATGGATGATGATAGTCAATATAATAATGTAATGCAGACACTGGTCAAGTAACTTCTATATTTATAATGTTTTTCTTCATGACGACAAAAAATTTGTTTAAAGTTTTATTAAGAATTTAAAGGACATTAAAGACAATCAGTTTACAAAATACTTTTAGCTCACAAACACATGCACGCAACGGTCATGACTGGAATTTATTATATAATTTAAGGGTATTTTTTAAGTGAGATAGTACTTTCAATTGTAAAAAAGTTACATAAAAATTTAAAACACCAATATTTAATAAAAACTTTAATTTTAGTATTTTTTTTTTTTTTTTTTTGTTATTCAAAAGATCAACTTTTGAAAATAATTTCAGTCATATGGTGACCGTTTCTTCTATTAGCGATGTGTATTTTTGACGTCGAATATTGGATCACTTTTCGTTCACGTCGTTTTGAGCATGCCACGAATAACACATACAATGTTGGCGTCAAGGCGTCAACTGTGACTGACTTATCAGCGTAAACCAGTGAATTCAAGTGGCTCCACTGGAAATAATTGAGAAGCCAATTGATAGGTCTATTTCTCTAAATCAATCTAAGTCGATGGTTTTGGTTTTGAAATTAAAGTTTATTGATCATAGTGTTGTAGTTTTCTCCACCGACCGTAACGCGAAAATAAATTAAAATAAAATAAGGTTCACCAGTCTGTGAAACCTGAAGTTAATCAGTTTTTCAACATATGCACTGAGTGATTTTATTGATAATTCTGTTAAACCAAGAATGAGTCATATAGCTAAACAAAATTTTGCACCTATAAGTTGTACGTCTTGATAACTGATTTTCAAAGTAAATCTAGAAATTTGGCAGCATTGTGCAAGCATTAATTTTTTACCAGAGCATAATGCCAGTTCTTTTGCCACTTTATCTTCTCGTAAGTATTAGCAAGCTGCAAAAAAACACATTACATAGAAATTTTACACAACCACTAAAGTGGTGGTTTTATTGTCATATTACAGCATTTAAATCATATGCCTAACAATAATCTTACATAATGACTGGTTATTTAAGCCATTAAAATACAATAACAATTTCTAAAAAAAATGAAAAAGGAGGCGAATATTTAAGGATTAAAGACGCACACACGCAAGTAAAGCTTTTTCCGGAAGTTAAAAATATATGGAATTTCAAAATATAATTGTGAGTTAATAAATGTTGTCTACAAACTACCCATGATTTCTGAGACAACACATATATTTATGTAATCTATGTATGTATGCAAACGATTCTGTGTTTGTCCGTATATTCAAAGTCTACTGACGGCTAAACGGTTGCGCTGATTTATATCTGAAAAGAAGTACTCGTATAGACTGCTTTTCTTATTTTTATTATTATTTTTTTTTTAAACAAAAACGAAAACGTTGTATGGCACACATATGTGAATACGTAAATTGGTATATATAGGAAAATACAATAAATAGAATCTTCACATTTGTGCAAGTTCCCAGCAAAACTTAGACATTAAAAACCACTTGCCATATAACGACTTACTTTTGTGACTCGCTTACAAAACACATTACATTAGTTTCCAAAAAAGGAAGTATTAATGGTCTAGTTCTTAATGTTAAAAGAGACTACCGTACTAATGGTACTCATTATTTCCTGAAATAATTTATGTATTCGATTCTCAGTAATTAATTAATAAAATCATTAAGTTGGCAATCCAGTTGGCAGTACTTCTGCTAAAAATGCTTAATTCCAAACTCGATTTCCTTTTCAAAAATTTTTTGCTAGGTAATCTAATTGTCAATTTTTCTGTTGTAGTTGTTGTTGGTTGGATATAAAAAAGAGCGTAACATCTCCCATACCAGAGACAAGAATACTGCATATTCACTTTTATTGCTCATTCATATGTTCATTGCTTTTGCCATTCATTTAACTGCCTAAAATGATCAATGCACGTGCTTGTGTTCAACTCTCCATTTGCTTTGACTGTTTTTTTTTCGCAATACTTTTATTATGCCAACACAAGTTAATCAACCATTTCATTCATGCCATTTGAAATTTTTTAAAACTGCTCGAGACTTTGGTACCTATTCATTGCTAACCATCATATTTCATAGTATTCGCCATGGTATTCATGCATATATAAAGAAAATAAGAAATGAAAAAAATCAATGGTTGCACAAACAAAAACCATGAATTGTGCGTATGTACACACATATATATGTATGTATATTGTACACACACAGAAATATAGACAGTGTTGCCAATTTAACTGATTTTGTGGTAGGTTAAGCGTTTTTTTTAAACACCAAAAGTATCATTATTTCTTTTAGTTTTTATACTGCAGTTTTTCTGAAGAACGAAATAAAAAGGTAAAATTTTAAACATGTGCCGATTTTTATAATAATTTAATACTTCGCACACAATCTAATTAACCAATAGTTGAGTTAAATTAAATGAACTAAAAGCTAGTCTAAAACTAATTATCTAATGTGTGTATATTGCGATTTATAAAACAAATTTTTCTAAATCAAAAAAAAAAATTCTTTTTGAATGCGTCCGTGAAATTTCACTAAATTTGATATTTTTTAAATAGATATTTTAAGGTTTGTTACTTAAAATATTTTAATTTTTAGTGTTCAATAACTATTTTTATTTTACTGTTTATTCATATCTAAACCAAGAAAAATAATATTATTTTATTGCAGTAATATATATTTTAACATTTCCAAATACACGTATTTCAACGGATTTTTTACAACATCAATTATTACCCTTTTCACAACTCATTTAAAAATACTTTTTTGCCACTTTTCATAAAACATTTTCGATTTTATTGATTATTTTATTGCAATATTACTTATGAATGTTTTTTACCTGTTTATTACCTAGGGACTTTCCCAAATATGTTGGAATTTTTACAACCACAATTACTAATTATATTACATTAGACAGTATTTGTGTTGCATTTTTATAGTATTTGACAGTATATGCGATGTCTTGATTATGTTTTGAAATGTATACGGTACTTTCATGAGTGTACTTCTTCTTCTTATACTTTTCATCCTTTAAATTTCAGACAGTTTTTAATGTTGGTTTTTTAAACGACTTTTTAGTAACTTTTTAATATTGCAATTGTGTAGAGCGTGAAAGCAGAAATAAAAATGCAGTACGAAGAAATTGTAGGAAAAATAAATTCCGGTGTTTTTAAATTAGTAAACAACAAAAATACTAAGAGTAAAGTTTGGTCAGTTTTTTCCCAGATACAAAATGATCATAATGAAATAAGTCTGTAAATAATATATTATTTCTGAATTCAGTTTTTAAATACAAGCAAGCATAATGTAATACGCTATATACGTATCTAGTTTTTTATTAAACCTTGTTTTTAAACCTATTTTGTATAATCGCACTTAATTTCTGAAATACATTTGACAGTTGTCAACACTCATCCTACGTGCAATACTAAAATTATCTTTTATGTGTTTTAATTTAGTTTTTAGTACCCTTCATTCACAGGTATTCACAAATGATTCGTGAATACAGCGCGGTATTCATGAATCTTTGTGAATGTTTGTTGTCATTTAGGTAACACATGCAATACACACATCATATTTCATCATACGATCTCTGTGTGAATGTGTTTTCATTCGCTTCATTAGCCTAGTGTGTAGTAATGTCAACAACATTATTTTTGTGTAAATGTATTCAAAGCAATAAAACCAATGCAATTTCTTTTCTCTGTCCCATACACACTGTGAATTCTTGATAAATTTTTTATCAAGATATTTTGTCAAGATTTTTATCAAAAAAAGGTTCGGTTGGTATTCTGTGGCAACATTGATATATAAAAAGCTTTTGGAATTCACCAGTGTGGTGATTTTGATTACTGTTAATAAATTAATGTATTTTTATAAATTAATTGGCTGTAAAGTATATTAGTAAACATATAAATTTGTATATTTCATTAACCCGTAAAGGAAAACGAAATATGATCGGCTGCAAATCTGCAATTGATTGCCGAGCAAGAACACGACTCAGGCGAAAATTTTTTGTAAATTCTTCCTCCAACAACTGAAAAGGATCGCTAGAGTCACGTAATGTTTCTAAGTCACACCTACGCCTTCTTTTTTCCGTATTTTCTTTGTCTTCAAAAATCGGCATAAAGACAATTATTTCTTCTTCTATTTTTCTAAAAGGATACGTAAACTTATACATGTATTTTAAAAAAGAAGCCAATTTGTTGATATTAACATGAAGCGTGCACTATTTACCGAATTTAAACATACACGGATAATAAAATAGACCCAGCAAAACTTTTTTGAAAAGGTAATCGAGTGTGGAATTAAGCATTTTTGGCAGAAGTACTTCCCAACTAGATTGCCAACTTAATTATTTTAACATAGCATGAGACTTTTATAATCAATTACTGAGAATCGATTATATGAATTATTGTAGGAAATAATGAGTACAATTAGTATGATAGTCTCTTTTAAAATAAAGAACTAGTTTTATTACTACTTCCTTTTTTGTAAAACTAATGTAATGTATTTTGTAAGCGAGTAACAAAATATGGCAATCACAAAAGTAAGGCATTATACGGCAAGTACTTTTTAAGGTAATGTCTAATTTTTTGCTGGGGAGTTATCAATACCAAATGAGACTTTGACAAATTATCAACTAAAAAGCGTTTATTTTTTGTAGTAGAATACCAAATCTTAATAAATATTGAAAAGTTGATAAACACTCAATGTATTGAACTTATCAAGTGCACAGAATCGGGCTGTAAATATTAATTAAATTCTTTATTTTTAAAACGTGTTAAACAACATTTTAACAGTTTTGAATAAATCAAAAAAACCTATTTTTCCCGTGAATTCCCGTTAATTATTTTTATTTTTTTGTATATAAAACTTTTTTCCTTCAATATTAATATAATTTTAAAAAATAATACAAATTTTGCATTTGACACTTTTTAAAACTAAACAACTATCACTGTTGTAAATTTCATGTAAAATATTATTATTGTTAACAAGAACTTCAAAGGTAATATGAAATATAACTTATAACGATTAACTTATATCTACATAATTGAGTTCAAAGCACAATAAGATTTTACAAAATTCATGTTCTTTTTATTAAATTGAAATTGCTTTTAAAACATATATGCTTGCTGGCTCTATTTTTAATTTGATTAAAATTACATGAGCAAAAAAAATTAATTTAAATATTTTTGTATTTTATAATTCATATAAATCATACGTTGACGTTATAAAATAAGAGCATATATCTTTAACTTGTTTTTTATGTAGGAGTTGATTTTAATTTTATATTTGTGATGTCTTCCCCTCTTATTTGTCTTAACTACATTTTAATATGTGTTGTTTGTTGCAAAGGTTATCGTAAGATTTCTGGCAAGAATTAAATTTATTTGATTATTTCATAATGTGCGAATGATGTTAAACTAAAATCTTGAACCTTACAAAATTATTACAACTGTTTTGTATTGCTCAAGAAAAGAAAATAGTAAAAAACTTTTATTTAAGAAAAAAAAAACTGATTTGTTTGCTATTGCTAATAATTTGCGCTAAAATAATGAAAGCATAAAAGTAGACATTAACATGGTTTTATTGTGTAATGACGTGGTTTTACTTTATGCTCATATAGAGATCGCTGCTTCCAGGGGTCGTAACAGAAAATAAATTACTACCTTTTTTCATTGTTGACACATAAAAAATAAACGAGAAACACTAGCGACAGTTTTTTGTTTTTTATATAAGATGTAAAAGTTAATTGAGTTCTTACGTAAATTAACTTAACTTACATTGACGATTGTGCTGTTTGCAAAAGTTGTAACACATACACACGCAATTTTCACTCGCTCATGTAGGGCAATATTCAATATCGTCGATTGCCAACTGATTGCTACTCACGGTGGAAAGAATAAACTTCTGATAAAATAAAATTAATGAATTTAGTATATAATATTTAGTATATAATTTAGTATATAATTAAAAAAAATTATCACCAGATATCAAAAGAATTTAATTTCGATTATCGGAAATCAATTGCAGCCATATCATGGATCATAACAAAACCAACCTTCAAGCGATAACTATAACTGGTATTCTACGACCGTTTAATTTAAGTCACTTAAACAGCATGATTATTTAACTCCATTAAATTTTATATTTATAAAGTTAAAGTCAAAGGCATTTGCCAATAATTCTATAATCATTTCTGCTTAAGGCAGCGAATTTGAAGTCACATCAACGAAATTCGGAAATTTTTTTGTCACATTGTAAGGAAAAGCATTCTACAAAATTAAACATATACTTTTGTATATACATATATAACGTTTTGAAAGACATATGCCAGAGAGACTGGAAAATTTTTTGAAAGGTATTTGTTTAAAAGTATGGTTTTAAATTCATTGTCTGTGGGAAATGCACAAACCATCAGCTCTTAGGAATAGCTCATAGTTAAACTTCCACAAATTTAATTTGAAAATTTCAATTTCTTAATCCTTTTTAACATGTGATTATATGTATAATGTTGTTCTTTGTTGATAAATAACAAGATCAGACGTAAAATTTTCAGGTTAAGTGAAATTAGTTTTGAACACTAACTCTGTTTTTGGCGTAATTAATCTTTAAGAATGATTTCTTTGTTTCACTCCCTCCTAAATAAAAACATTTTCAGTTTACTGCTAAAATGACAAAAACTTTGCAAAAGAACTGCCAATTAATTTTCGCAGTCTAAGTATCGACACAAAAAACACTTTATAAAATTGGAAAAAGGAACAAACACCCTTGTGCTTATTACATAGCAAACGTTTAAATACTTTTATCTATTCTAATTAGAATTTTAGTACTTTTAATTAGCGTTTGTTTTCGTTGACTTTTATGAAACAATAGCACTAATAATGTGGAAGGGTTTAGTCTGATTTAAAAACAATTTGCTTTCACATACCGATTTTTTTAAGGGGCTCTGACCTAGCTCGAGACAGCGGGATAAAATTAATTTTTAGGGGTTCAAACACTTCTTATCGCAGAAAGCCAATAAACCATTAAAATTTTATACATCTGAGGTCTATCTGACACTTCATTTAAAGTTTCAAGTCAAACAATTAGTTGCAGCCCTCTTCTAGTAGAATGTTATACTGTTAAAAATGTCACTAGAAATAGAATATAGTTTAAGCATATTTTATTGGTATACAGTTTCTTGGTGAATCAGAGAATCCTAAAATGCTGCATTATATTTAATTGGTTACTTATTTGTCCTGTTTTTTTTTAATAACTATAAAAATTAAAAAAAAAATTCTTTTTCCTTAATAAAATTAGAAATTTAAATATTCATTAAGTTATAATTTTATTATGTTGCTAAAAGTGTTTATACCAGTAGGTTTTCTTTTAAATTAAAAACATAAAATAATAACATGCATCTGTAAAGAAATCAGCTATGAGATCAAGCTAAACCGATGGCACTTTCAAAGTCTGAATAAGTATATTTGAATTCTTCACATGTGTTTTGAGCCATTCTTGGATGCCAAAAATAACTTTTAAGAAATCTACCGCTAAACTTCTGTTTGTCCTACATTAAAGATTGATACTTTTTTAAGGTTTAAAGCCACTAGCAGCTACTAAAGGCCTGTTGCAAATGACTCTATAAGTGTTGCCCCAACAAAGAAAATATAATTTTAATTATTTAAAACAAATTTGTAGTTTGATTTTTTTATTTAATTTTTTTTTTATTTTATTATACAACCGAATATGATATCTGTTCATACATCTAAACATATAGGTATACATATATGTATATATTAAAATTAAATAATGTTCTTTGAGAGCACCTGGATTATTATGGACAGTATCTTTTCCCCAAAAGATCCAGGGGTGTTTCGTAGGTGGAGACAAATTAAAAAAAAAAAAAAAAAAAAAATTACAGCTCAATATTCGAATTTGCGTTTTGGAATGCCATATAAAATTGTGAAAATAATGATTTCGTTGATGTTTTGATCATTTAGTGAAATTCCATTTTTTTTTCTAATGAAAACTTCTTTTTGTTAAGTTTTGGGACTTAATAAAATTTCCAATTTTTTATTGCCAAAATTAGTATTTTTGGTAAAATGTTGATAACAACGTGATATTATGGAGAAATTTATATGGTTTAGTGATATTCCAATGCAAGCAATAACGAGCAAAAGAACACAATTAAAGAAAATCTTAAGAAAATTAAAGACCCTCGCATTTTTTTGTTTATATATCTGACTTTTCAGTGGCTCGTCTTTCGAAAATATTTTTGAGAGAATGGTGGCCATAAATTTTCTTTAACACCTCTGGGGATATGACAGACCTGATTTCAACCAGTTTACGGATAGAGGGACGAACCGAGAGACGGACGGATATTCAAATTATGTGGTCGGGTATGAACATTGCACAAATTACAAACGGAATGACAAACTTATATACCCTCATTTAACATGTGGTGAAGGGTATAAAAATTCCCTTAAAAAAGATTCAGTGTTAGAAATGTAAAGGGCTCACCAAAAATCCAAAAATTTTGAAATTTATTCAAGTAAGTTCAAATATCTTATTGAATTCTTCAAATATGGCAAAATAAAATGCTGACTACGAGATGGGCATGTAGGTTTATGTTCATTCCTTCGTCAGTGGAGAATCCAAGCAACATTCTGTTTATTATCGGCAGACTTCTAGCATACTCCAGCTATCTTTATTATTATTATTATCCTTTAAAAACTGTGATAATCATCATAAATCAATATTCTTATAAAGTCAGCAAAATCATTATAAAATAGAAATGCTTTTAACACTCATAAAACAAAAATTGGGTATTTTTGTAAAGTTGTTTTATTTTTAAATGAAATAGCTTCGATAACTATAAGATTAATTGCTAAAAATTTCTCAAAATTTAAGAAAAATATGATGATTTATATTTATTATAGCTGCAGAAGAGAATCACAATGAATAAGCAAATATTTTATAAGTGAAATTAAAATTCTCCTTTAACATATTTCTTTTGTATGAATTTTAATGAATTCTTCAAGGAGTACCAAACTCATTACATCAGGATTAAAAACGTTTTCATTTCTGGTATTGTTGCCAGCACAAATTCCTTATCCTGCCCTAAGAAAGTTTCTTTTATAAAGCTTATGTTCAAACAAATGTAGTATTAAGGGATTTATAGAATATAATTTTACTATTATCAATCAAAACCTGCTATGTGAAAGAAAACGTTGCTGAAACTACTTGTCCTGAAGTTAACAAACGAAAAAAAGTTGTAAAATTCAAAACAAAAATAATTATCAGTTTTTGTTCTTATGTCGATGAGGTGAATCTTTGGCTAAAGATGCAATCGTCAAGCAGGTGGCCATTTAACAATCAAATTTAAACACATCCTTTTCTTAATCCAATAGTAGAAAGGTGATTAGTAGTTTTTAATAATAAAAATGTCTATCGGCGGGTGGACTTAATTTCATATAATTGCCAAAAATTTCAACAATTCAGACACGATTGCCACATTTTATTGTTATGCTGTCACTTTTATCTCTAACTAAGGTGTCGTCAGAGCTTGAATCACAATTTACTTGTTTTTACTGTACAGGCAATCTTAGCTCCCAATTTCATGCTCCCCAAATCACTTACCACGGCTACACAGTTATTGTTTCCCTTTTGAACTGCTTTTTTCAATTCTCCTTTTAATCAACTTTTTTACCGTAACCACTTAAAGACAATTATTTTTTGTTATAATCAAGGCTCTGTTGGGATTTGAACGCACGAATAATAAAATATAATTAAGTGAAAGTCAATATTTTTGGTGTTTTGTTTCTTGATCACAATGATAGATGGCAGTGATGTCACTGATTATTTTCTTACATAACAACTAAGATTTTGTAATTTGTATAAAAGCTGAAGAATCTTCAAAAGAACAAACCCTTCTGACATAAATCATTACCCTGGCGGCAAACAATTTAAAGTGAGAAGGGTAAAATATTTGTGAAATCATTAAAGTCAGGGCATTTATTTCATCTTTCATCTGTCTTAATATCTATATAAGCTACAAGTTGGTGACATCTTAATGAAATCTTTATAGAGAATGTGTTTGTATTTTGTAAAAATTTCATTTATGCTTAAAACACTAGCAGCATATGTGGATCGCTCCTTTTTCCTTTAGCAATTTTGGTTTTTTTTTAACTGGTAGTTTCAAGACGTAAGTATCACCAATTTAGCTTAACCAGAATAGAGGTGAAAAGAGTACGAGTTTATTATTGAGTTAAAATAAATCGTTCGTTAGAAAGATATCTGGCAGCTTTAATGAGTGCTTTTGTTATTTCGTGCTTGCTCCCTCTTTTATTTGAAAAATATCTGAAGCGTTATACAAATTATTCATTTAAAAACAAATTAAGTCAAATAAGTTCTCAAAATAAAAATATTTTTAATATCTAATATAAATTACAGGATTTTATTTTATTCACCCATCAACTTTTTTATAATTTTTATTTAGGAACCGTAACGGTTATAAGGGATATCAAAAAAGTTCTTTTCTAACAGTTATTCAGTGACTTAAAAAAATCCATTTAAAACATTTGTTTTTCAACCTAAAAATAAAAGTCGGATGAAACTTTTAATAAGAGAGTTTTATTTTTCCGTCATAAAATACAACTGATTAATATTAAATAAAAAATATGTATAAACTGGCAATTGTTTTTCAATATATTTATGCAACCCCCTCAATATTCTATTGTTACAAACACAAAATACAGACACACACATGCATAAACACCAAAACAGAGAGACTTAATTTTACAAAAATACAGACATATTTCAAACACCCCATGAAAATGCTTAAACACACTTATTATTAGAAATTATTCTCCTGTCTAAAAGATAATGGATGATGATTGTTAATGTAATAATGTGATGCAGACATTGGTCAAGTAATTTCTATGTTTATGATTTTTTTCTTTATGACAACAAAATATTCCATGTATGTTTAAATGACAGCACTTATAAAGTATGATTGTATGAAGTTCAAAGTATTGTTTAGAATTTAATGAAATTAAAAAACAATCAGTTTACGAAACACTTTCAGCTCACACACACACACACACACACACACACACACACGCACAAAGGACATGGCTGTAATTTATAATATAATTTAATAAACTGCATTTTTTAAGTGAGATAGTACTTTCAATTGAAATAAATAAAATACACAAAAACTTTAAACATTAACTCCAATTTTAATATTTTTTTATTCGAAAGACCAATATATGGCATCCACTTTCAGAAATAATTTCGGGCATATGGTGGCTTTGGTTTCTATTAGCAAAGAGTGTTTTTGAGATCCAATATTGGATCACTTTTCGTGCATGTCATGTTGAGCACGAATAAAACAAGCAATGTTGGCGCCAAGACGACAATTGCGAATTGCTTATCAGCGTAAACCAGTAAAATCAGGTGGCTCTACTGGAAATAACCGAGAAGCCAATTGATAGGTCTATTTCTCTTTATCAATCTAAGTCGAAGATTTTGATTTTCAAATTAAAACTCATTGATCGTTGTTGTCATCTCCACCGAACGTAATACGAAAATAAAATAAAGTCCACCAGTCTTGCACTTATAAGTTGTACGACTTGATAACTGATTTTCAAAGTAAATTTAGATAATTTGGCAGCATTGTGCAAGCGTTTATTTCCTTTCGTCAGTTTAAGCAGGTCTCAAAATAAAACACCTATTACATACAAATTTTACACAACCACTTAAGTGGTGGTTTTATTGTCATACAACAGTATTTAAATCATGTGTCTAACAATGAACTGACATAATGACTGGCTATTTAAACCATTAAAATACAATAAAAATGTATACATCAAGTAAAAAGGAGACGAATATTTAAGCATTTTGTTAAAGACTCAAACACACGCACACCCATGTGGTCTTATTTATGTGAGTAAAATTATGCAAATTAAACTTTTTCCGGAAGTTTAAAATACATAGAATTTCAAAATATAATTGTGACTAAATAAATGTTGTCTATAAAACACCTACCATTTTTGAGGCAAAACATTTATTTATGTAATCTATATATGTATATAAATAAATATGTGTTTGTTTGTATGTGTAAAGTCTACTGACGGCCAAAAAAAAAAAACAACGTTGTATGATATTCCCATAAATCTAAATACGTAAATTGATATATCATGGAAAATACAATAAGTAGAATCTTCACAAATGAGCATAACATTACCAATGATTAATTGAATAAAAAAATTATTTGTCGCAAGAAATATCTTTTTGCTACTAGCAAAATGAAACACACGAAACAAAAATTTAAACAAATTTAATTTTTTTTTTAGAATTGTTTGCAAAAATTTGCCACTACTTTTTCTTAGTTACTCTTAAACTTATAACTAAAAATATTAAGTTCTTAAGTTGTTCAGAAAGCAAATTTTATGCAATATATTAAAAATAATTCTTGAAAGAAAATCCCCTTCAAAACAGAAAAACTTATGATTTCCGTCATCTTTGGGAAAACCATTTAATTTTTCGATGTATTTTTGTATTACTTTTTACCGTTAAGAGCTATAATTATAATTTTTTTCTAAATGATAATTTATTATTCGGAATCTTTTAAAATTTAATTAATTTACTTTATTCGTGCTTGATTCCTTCAAATATAAATATTTCGTGAGAATATCATTTTAAACTAAACTACAAAATGAAATGTATTACTGCGGGGAAAGCATATCCATATGGCCATTTCACTACTGCTCAAATAGCTCATCAGTGGATTTTACCCAAATTTTGTACAGAAAACTAGAAAGTCTCATATCAAAAGCCAAATTGATTAAATGAGAACTCCATTGAATCAATAAGACAAAAGACAATAACAACTCAAAAATGTTCATTTTGTAGTTTAGTTTAAAATAATAAATATTTCATGAGAATATCATGAAATATTTATATTTGAAGGAATCAAGCACGAATAAAGTAAATTAATTAAATTTTTTTCTAATTTTAAAGGGTTGCCCTTTACGCTTCATAATGCATTTAAAAAAATGTATGTTGTATGTAGCCACCCTATACTTTTAAAAATTATAATCTGCAAACATAACCATTTAAATAAAGAAAAACATTTAAAATCTGTTCTGAATTGACTGTGGGCACATATTTAAAAAGCAGTAATTAGACGAAATGATAATCACGGCTCAAAAAGAAAGTACTTTTATCAGCTTTTAAAATAGGCCCTTTTTTGAAGAAATATCAATTTTAAATAAGATTTTAGGACCTAACGTATAAAAGAATTAAAAGTACTGAAACCTGGTTTTACAGATTCAACATGTCCTTCCTTATCGTAAACTAAATAAAAACATAAGTCCTTTGGTTGGATTTGCATTAATCCCTTCTAATTTTTCTATTAACTGCATAAATTTCTGGAAAGCAGCAAGTTTTAATTACAATAGAAAGAAATTTTTATTTTGAAAAATTCTTAGCGTTATAGTTAATTGAATTATTATTTACAGTTAAATTAAAAGCAATCAATAAGAAGTTTTAAAAACTCTTCCTTTCCTTTAAATTAAAATCAAAAAGATGCGAATAATAAATTTTCATATTGAGAAATACATATTTTTCGTTATCTTCCTTTTATGAATCCTTAAGAAAAAAGTAGCTTCTTAAAAAACAAGTGTGGAATCCGATGTCTGAGTATGAAAATTGAACGTATGTCTTTAAAGTTGGTCGCTTGCGATATTCAATTAAGTTTTTTAAATATTTTAAAGAAAAATTTAAATAATTTAAAGAGAAAGAAAAATAGAATCACTGTTGGTTAATGTTGTTTTTGCTTAAACTTTGACTTTTGTCTTTGTTTGGACAAAAATCTTTAGTTTATTTAAAATATTTGTCAGAAGTTTCCTGAAGAGTTAAGTAAGCGGTAACGAAATGGCCATCGAGACGTACTTTGACCCTCAATAATCAATATCGGTGATTTAAATAATTAATCGATAAAATAGCACGAAAAAAAGATTTTTTTGAAAAAATCTAATTGTTTTGCTATTGCCTTTCATTGAGGTAAATAAATGAAATTTACGTTTTGTATTGGCCAAGCTGATCAATTCCTAATTATTGTTGAATTTTAGAATTCTCTTGGGGTGATAGGGCGATAAACGATTGTTGCAAAACAAGTTTTTTTTTTAATTTATTCAACACGCTCTTAAATACGATTGCTAATAATTTAGGATAAAATAAATAAAGCATTTAGCTAGAAAAACCATGCTTTCATTGTGTAATGACGGTTTTTTGCCTTTATGCTGGGATAGAGATCGCTGCTTCCAGGGTTCGATACAAAAAAAACTACTTCCTTTTTTCATTGTTGAACACGCAAAAAATAAAGAAACAAAAAACAGATTTTTTTAATAAATAAAAATTAAATGAGCTTGCTCTTAAATTAACTTAATCTAAACTAAAGGCCAAGCCGTTAGCAACATTTGTATCACACGTCTCTTAAACTCGCTCATTTAGGACGACAACTATTTGATTGTTTCTCACGGTAAAACGAATAAAGATCTGATCGGGTCGAACCAAATGATAGCCTTTACTACCAGTTAACCAAATTAAGCATATCATTTCCTGGTTCAACTTTACTTCAGTTAAACCGAATAAAATACGGAGCTGCCTGAACCAATACCTACTTAGTTCTGTCTTCCTACATCCAATCGAATAAAATTCTGACCAGATGACACAAGACCAGAATTCTCAGAGACTTTCTTTCCAATAATCAAATTTACTTCAGTAAATTCAAGGTCGAACAAAATCCTTGCCTCATCAATTTAGCTATAGCTATACTTTTTACTAAGCGTAGCTCAATTGAGTTGAATACAATTTAAAGTCATTATAATATTTATATTCTTCAGTAAGCACACATACAGACAAAACTTAGAAGTTGCAAGTTTTGGAGTTGATTTTTATTTTTAATCGTTTATTTTCCATTAAAATTATTTACAATTATAATTCAAATTATTTAAATTAATAATAAGAAAAAAATGTAGCAAAACTTATATTTATTAAGCATTGCAAACAATGTGTTGCTAATGATTATTATTCTGCCAACGTTTGATTTTATTTATTTAAACAGCTTGACTTTCATTTGGGCTGTAAAATAATTTTGTCACGACACGAAATATTTTCTGCTCATTTACTATCTCGTTTAGCTTGCCCAAAATGGCAACCTAGATCAGATTATTTACTTGATTACAATTCCCTTTATAAAGTATTTTAGTCAAAGGAAGGGAAACTTGGAAACTTTTTTTGTCACATTGTGGGAAAAAACTTGTACAAAATAATACATACACCTATTTATACACACTTTATACTTAAATTTGATTTAAAGTGTGATTTTAAGTTTAATGTTTGCGGGACCTGCACGAATTATTAGCTCCTAGGAAGAGCTCATATTACAACTTCCACAAATTTAATTTACAATTTCTTAATCCTTTTAATATCTAATTATGCATATAATGTTGTTTTTTGTTGACAACTAATGAGGTCAGACGTGTATTTTTATGTTCAATTAAAATTCCATTTAGACACTCACTCTGTATTTTGCCCAGTTTATCTTTAAGAAAGATGATAAAAACTTTTCACAATTAATTTTCGCTGTCAGAGTTTCGACACAAACACACTCTTTCTTATAAAAGTGTAAAAAAGAACAAGCACCCTTGTGTTTATTAAACAACAAACGTTTAAATACTTTTATATATGTATTCTAATTCCAATTTCAAAAACACTGGTCGACAGAAAAATTGTTGTTTAAACTAAAATAACATGAATATTGGAAGGTTTATTAGGATTTAAAAACAATCTGGTTTTACATGCAGAATTTTTAAGAAACCTTGTATAAATAAAATGCTAAAATATACAGGATAAAATTACATTCAAGGTGTTCAACCACTTTGCAAGTGGGAGAAAAGACTACAATTATTTTAAACATATCAGGTCTGGTTAAGATTTCATTTAAAGTTTCAAGTCAATCAATTAGTTGCATGCTCAGTGTAAAAAGGATAAAAGATCACTGGAAATAGAATATAGTTTAACCATCTTTTATTGGTATACAGTTTCATGGTATCTAATATTTTGAAGATATATGCGAAGAATGCTGACGATGGATGCAGATATTCGGAAAATGTTGCATTCAATTGGTGTCTTACTTTTTCTGTTTTCTTTAAAAATTAACATAAAAATTTATAAAACAAAAAAACTTTTCTTCCTAAAAAAAAAAAAAAAATAGAAATTTAAATATTCGTTAACCTACATTGGACAATAATTATTCAGTTACTTAAAATTTTGTTATTTTGGTGCAAATGTTTAAACCAGTTGGTTTTCTTCTTAATGGAAAACATAAAAAAAACGGGCATCGTTAAAGAAATCAGCTATGAGATCAATCTAAGCTTTCGAAGTCTTAATAAGTATATTTAAATTCTTCGAACGTTTTTTTAGTCGTAGAAACTCGCCAGTGCCCAAAATAGTGTAAAGGAACATGTGGCATACGGTGTTTTATGATTTCTTAGATACCTACCGCCAAACTGTTGTTCGTCCTACGTAAAGGATTAATACTTTTTTTAAAGTTCAAAGCCACTAGTAGCTATTAAAGGCCAGTTGCAAATGAGTCTCTTAATTACGTCCAGTGTTGGCACAACAAAAAAGTTGAATTTTAAACCATTTAAAATATTTTCAGTTTATTTTTTTTTTATTTTTCTTTTTACATGCTAAGACAAAAATTTACTACATAACCAAACATGATATCAATTCGTACTTGTAAACATATTGGTATACATTACATGTATGTGTATATTATTATTAAATAATGTTCTTTGAGAACAACTGGATATATATGGATAATATTTTTTTCCATAGGGTCTAGGGGTGGGTGGTAAGAAAGGCTAAAAAAGTCACAGGTATAGCCTAATCTTCATCAAAATATTTTTTTTTCTAAACTGAGATTTTTTTGAAAGCTTTTAAATTGCTAAAGTTTTTTTTGTTGTGAATTTATGATTTAGAATGGAGTTTAAACTTTTTTATTGCAAGCACAATTTTTTTTTTTTTTGGGAAAATTATAATTGTTGTTAAAATTTCTGTAAAAATAAGTATATTGTTAACATTTTAATTAATTACTTAAATTATAATATTTTTCTAATATAGAGTTTTTGTTAAATTTTCGGTTTAAATAAAATTTCAAATTTCTTATCGCCAAAATTAATATTTTTAGTAAAATATTGGTGAAAATTTGTTATTTCATGAAATTAAGATGGTTTATTGATATTCTTTTTACAACAAGAACTAACAAAAGAATACAATTAAATCTAAAAGTTTTAAGAAAAGTATAGGCCCTTTTATTTTTTTTTTTTTTGGGTCGTATCCGACTTTTATGGACCAACGCTAAGTTTCAGTAGCACACCTTCCGAAAATACGTCCGAAGGAATGATGGCCACAAATTTGCTGTAGCTCTTCTGCGGATGTGGCAAAAATAATTTCAACCCGTTTAGGGATAGAGGGAAAAACGGACAGAGGGACAGATATACGGACATCGCAAAGTCGACACCACTATTTATAACGATCAAGAATCGTATATATTATATACATATATTTTATGGAGATGGATATGAATATTGTAAAAATTACAAACGGAATGATAAACTTTTCACCTGTGGTGAAGGATAAAAAAAATTCCCTGATAAAAATTAAGCGTTACAAATGCAAAGATCTCAGCAAAAAGTCCAAAATTTCACTCGGAGTCCTTCAAACTTTGAAATTTATTCAGGTAAGTTCAAATATCTTATAAAGTTCTCAAAATACGGCAAAATAGATTGCTGACTACTAGATTGTTACGGAGGTTTATTTCATTCATTCGTGAGCTGAGAATCTAAATAATATTCTATTTAATACCAGCAGACTTCTAGCATACTCCTACTATATTTATGAAACGTTTAAGAAATTGTGACAATTATCATAAACAAATCGTATTATAAAGTTACCAAATTAAAACTAAAAAAAAATTTTGTATTTTTGTAAAATTGTTTTGTTTTTAAATTACTAACTTTGGCAAAATCAAATTGCTAAACATTTCTCAAAAGTGAAGAAAAAAGTAATGGTTTATATTTATTATAGCAGCAGAAGAGTGAATTATATTCGCATTGAATAAACAAATATTTTTTGAAGTCAAACTTAAATTCACAATTTTGCTCAACACTTTTCTTTTGTATAAATCATAACAAATTCTTCAAGGATAACCAAACTTATCACATCAAGAATAAAAAAGTTTTCTTTTCTGGTATCTTTGCTAGCATTTGTTCCTTATCCTGAACTAAGAAAGTTTCTTTTATTCACTTTTGTTCAAAGAGCTTTAGGATTAAGGTATTTACAGAATATAGAATTTTACTATTATATTAAAATCAATCAAATCCTGCAGTGTGAAAGAAAACGTTGGTAAAACCACTTGTTTATGAAAGCAAAAAATAAAAAAAAACTTCTACGAAACCCAGTTGTACTAATTCAAAAGATAAATAATTATTAGTTTATTTTCCTTATGATGGCGACCATTAAGTAAAATCCGAAACACAAATTTTTCTCGGTTGAATGATTTTTTCGACTTGGCTTTCTTGGCTACTAAAAATTGCATTGACGATTTGCAGCCGCTAGAGTAAACAATAAATAAGCACCTAATCGTTAAAGAAAGACAAGTCTTATAGAAAATATTGCAGCAGAGAGAAAAAATAACAAATAAATATTTAAATTTTCTTTTTGTTTTTTGATTTTACTATTCTTATTTAGTTAATTTGTTTGCGACAAATTTACTGTTTTTTGAAGAGCTCCAATTAGTGGTAATGAAATAGCCATCCACACGTTTTTTCTACCTTCTACAGTCAATATTGGTGAATTTAATTTAACTATATTGTACATAAAATTTTACTTTTAATAAAAGAATTGATACCACCAATGATATTTGTGGAAACTAAACAACTTAAGTTTCAGCAGATGACAACACATTTGTACTAGTTACTGCTTCGTATGAAATAAAACTTCTCTGGTGGATTAATTATCATCGGCAATAAATAGACTTGTTTCAAACATTTCCTTAGCTCGGTTATGTGGGATCATCATAAGCTAAAAAAAAGTTGAGCTCTTAATGTAGAAAAAAACAACAGAGAGTGTTTTAAAAGTAAAATGTGGTAACATTTTGCAAAATATATTTCCTTATATTTAAAATTCTATAACAATATTATTCTTATAATAGAGGTTTTACGATTGAAGCAATTTCAAAAATAATTATTTTATGAAAAGACAAAAGATGGTTGAGGTAACCACTGTTTAATAACAACATATTGAATGAATTATTAATATGGTTGTAGTCAAACTGTAAAACTGCGATACATAGTAATAATTTTATTTGTATTCAAAGCATATTATGGTTAAAAGCATGGTATTGTAGACCATTTCGTGCGTAATACTTTCGAAAATCTTTTTAAAAGATGAGTGCTTGATAAATAAACATAATGGTTCTGCAGCTGTACTTTGTTCATTTTGTGAAAAGGAACGAAATATTTCTTGCTCCATGCTTATTAACAGCAAAATGTTTCTTTGCATTAATTTTATTCAACTGCAATTATTTTTATTTTTCCGTACAATGTATAGGCTACATCTTAAATGATAAATTTATATTTTGCCTTCTATTGAACCACCTTTAAATTTTTAAATTTTTGTTTTTGTTGTTGAAAATTCTAAATGTGTACTAAAGTTAAAAACCTAAAGTAAGGCAAAGTCTAATAAATATTCTCAACATAGTTTTTAAAGGAGTAGGCAAAATTTTTTTGAGTATTTAATTATTCGCTTTATTTTGTTTTATTTAAACAAAAGTATTGAGAATTCTTTAAGTATTTAATTAATAGTTTTGATTTAGGGTAACTTCTTACCGCAATTAATCATGTAAATGTAGGTTTTTTTTGAGGGCACTTCCAAGCATTACTTCGTTATTGAGTTTGAAACATTGAAGCTGTAATCTAGTAGTGCATGAGAAGTCAGCAACTGATATAATCTGTAAGATTTTTTATAAAAATCGCTTTATATTAAAATTATAATCGAATTTTGATTAAACCTTTATAACCGCAAAGACTGCGTAACTGAAGATGTGGTTTAACAATTATATTTTGCAGCACCAAATTGAACAAACTAAGGGTCAGAAATAAATATTTTTTTTTAATTTATATTTTTATTAAGCAATAATTCAAAAATAACAAAAATCCCTGTTTTATATTTTAATGCGTGCAATTTATTTTATATTGCGGGTGATGTTGACTGGCGTAATAAAATATTTGCATTTTATTTATTTCGGTATAAAAAAGCAGCTAATAAAACGAAAATATTTTCTATAACCTAAGTTAAATAGATGTCTGTATATAAGGCACCAATAAAAATATTGTTTCTTAGATAAAACAAGAAAATCGAATTGAGTTATTTAGAATACCATGTTACGTCTTTTTTATGACAAATAAAAATGAACATCGTTACTTCGTAAAGGAAAAGGTTTTTTAGAATTTTTATTAAAAAATGATTCGTTTCATATAAAACAAAAAATAAATAAATAAAATTTGTTTTTTAAAGAAAATCAATTAAAAAAATAAATAATGTCTAAAAGAATGTTTCAATTTTCATTCGCCCAACTGAAGGCAACAACAAAATAATTTATTTTAAAATTCTCGTAGTTTAATATAATTTGTAAAGTGTCCCGTGCAAAGAAATAAATTATCGTAGTGTTTTGTGATTTTGATTTTTTATTATAAAAGAGCCGAAAAAAGTTAACCGTATGCAGTGAGGAATAATGTAGAAAAATATAAATAGTTTATCTAAAATGTTTGTGAGAAGTTTCCTGAGAAGCTAAGTAAGCGGTAGCGAAATGGGCATCGAAACGTCCTTTACCGCTCAATAATCAATATCAGTGATTAAATTTTTTTTGAAAATTAATAAAACAAAATTTTACCATTTCATTAATCTTCTGGGTTTTATAAATTACACTACTATGTGAAAACAACTTTTCTGTTCAACATTTTATGGTCATACCGCCTGGAGTTTTAATTTCGGTTAATAGGAGAGATAAAACATTTCTATTGTACCGAATAAAAAGATCAGGCAACTTCTTCTAGTTTTAATTTAATTTTAATAACTTAAATTTTTTTTCGAATGCCGATAATAATTGGTTAACAAAACTTATGACGCTTTTTGCCGAATGGCTAAATAAATCTACAAACATTTTCTCGTAAAACGTTTTAATTTTGTTTTCTTTATGCGCACGAATGAAAGCAATACAAGATTAAAAGGTACAATCTTTCTCCCTAATTCTCTTTTGTTCTTTTTTTATTCATTATAAATAATGATACAACCCAAAACTAAATGTTGCCTGAAAGCAAACGTATCGTTTTATTTATTTTCGTACCCTGGTTGGACATAAAAACATATGCTTTATCAAATTCAATAAAAATGCGATCTAAAACTTTTGTTAATTTTAGTGGTATGCTCTCCGATTAATAAATACTTGGATATTTTTATATTTTAACAGACTTTGCAAGTGCCCGCCGTCCGTAAAGACTCAGTCCTTGGAATCGCCATGTATTAACAAAAGTGTCTACAATTTTTGAATAACTTCAGTTGCCCGAATCGATACAAAGACATTTTTGTTGATAAGAAATTTTGATAAAGTATCGTACGATGTTGAAATATAAACAAAATGAGAGACTTTGAATTATATGTTCTAACTATATATTAAAAAAATTACCTTTCAACAGCTACAAGTTTTATTTTGGATTGGATGAATTGCTAGGAAAATTTTTTATATACTTTCGTTGTGGTACAAAAATCTCGTAAAAATCATACATCACAAGTATGCATTTGCCATTATAAAAGACAAAAAAAAAAAGCCAAACAAAAAGAGATGTAAACTTTAAGGCTCAACACGACTTCGGTATAATTTTCGCTTGTTTTAAAAATAACTTAATTTGCATAATCCAAACACCTACAGGCATTTACTTGATGTTTTATAGTCTTAATGTTGTGTTAGCGGTAAAAACTGGTATAAACTTCTTGTCATTAACAAGCTAAATTTATTTTCTCTTGACTTCGTTTATTCTGGAAAACTTTTGTGAAAAATATGTTCGTTCAAGTTTGTCTTTTTATTTTCTTTAGCACTTTGGTTTTACTTGAACAAGTTAAAAAAAAGTTCAATTAGTGTATTTCTCTTTTACTTAAATGGTTATGTGATTTTGTGCTAAACATTAAATTTCAAATTAAAACTGTTTTGAATTTAGTTCTATAAAACCTAATTAAAATATTTATCTAAACTTTTTATTATTTTCTATCAAACTTAAAATGCGTCTCTATTAAAAAAGTTACAAAATTTGAATTGTAAATTTGATTTTTGGTGATATTTCTTTATTCCTGTTTATTTTTGCTGTATTTTAAAGAAAGACTTACTTTGTCATCATACAAAGATAATCATAAATTTACCTCGTCTTTTCCTGTAAAGTTTTGAAGAGGAAATAGGTATTCAGTGAATATCGACGTCGGCTTAAGGAAATTAAAATCAAAATCAAATGATAATTGTCTTAAAATTTTGCATTTTTACTGAAAGCAATTCAAATTGCACCAGCTATGGAGACACTCTTTAATTTCTAAATTTAAAATATTTATACTTGTTGTTATAGTGGAAATAGATGTACACATTCTATATAATTATGTAGTGTTTGACAATAACGGTGAAAAAAATAAGGCAATATGAATGAAATTATGTGACCGATAGGGACACCCTTTAATATATAAGTTTATCTGAGCTACGGAGTTATGAAATTTGTTACAATTTTAGATGTGTGTCTGTTACGGTTGATTATATATGTATAAATCATGTATGTTGTATGGTGCACTCTTTAATCTATAACCTACAAGCGTTAGCAAAGTTTTTAAGATCGGCACAGAAATGGCTGAGTTCTGCGGCTAAAAACATAACAGAAAGTTAAGGAAATTACCTTCTTATTTCTTGAAGTTAGTTAAAAATAAGTAATCGTAGCTAAAATAAGGTTTAGATGAGTAGCATATTTGCCGACATTGTTGTTTTCAAACAATGTTTACCCTACACATATTTCTAGTACAATGTTTGCTCTCAAATATCGTTCTCAGTTCTATCTTCTCAATTCGAGAAAACTCTACTTGATTCTCAACAATGCAAATACACTCTCCTTTGCTTGGCGTATCAAAACAAAGTAGAGTAAAATAATTACATTGGAGGCGCTGTAACATTGTCCTGAAGTAAACACAACTTGTTAATGCCGGCTAGTGAAACATATACAGTGTTCTATTTATACTCTTCCTTACCACTAAACACCTTTACTCCAGTACTTTTAAAATAAGGTATTTTCCGGAGTAAAAATATGTTTTTCGCGTCTGTCTTTCAGACCGTTACAGAAAATTTTAGACTTACAGTCTACCAGATATTGTTTTGACAAATGTGCAATCGAAAATCAGACCGTTGACGTTTTTATTCACCACGATATCACATGGTAAACATGTTTGCCACATAATATTTTATTTATGGTTAGTTTTCTTTTTTTTTTTTTTTTCTTAAAATCCCGTAAATTAAATCACAAAAAAGAAAAAAAATAATATTTTTTTAATAAGAGAATTTCAAAATTTAATTCCCATTTTTTCAAAAAATGTTCTACAAATTTTTATAATATTTAAAATTGTAATAACATTTTAAAACAATACAAAATTTTAAACATTCATATATTATATGTTTACCTCTACTATTTCATAAGACAAATCAATGTATTAAATTTTAAGCTCTTTTACTCAAATCGTGATACATTGCAAATCGGGCAGAATGTAATGTAAAGGATTGGAGATGACACGAGCATAGCCGAGGAGTATCTAAACTTAAGTTCTGAAGCTGGGTACCAGTCATTTCCAAGTGTGGCGCTTAGGATTTTTTCTACTTTTGTCAGAGTTTTTTTTACATAATACATGGACATAAAGGTCTGCAATTGTGTTTCGAAATTATCGTGCCACTAGCATGTTAAGAAAAAATTTTTGATTTATCGCTACCTTTATTACAATATTGGAAACAATATTCATGAAATGTTTTTATATTTTGTATCGTAGTTATATCATTTTTGATTTCAAAAGTATACCATTTTCAATTTAAAAAATATAAATTATATAATAATCCAAATGTCGTATAAAATTGATCATCCTTGTAGAAGATGGAGATCCTACAATTCGACCCATTATACATCGAAATTTTAAGTTTAGCATTTATGTTAAAAAAACACCTTAAATTTACACAGCATAAAATTTTGATTAATTTTTAATAAATTGAGACCGCCAAGAGTAAAGTAAATTTCACCTACGTGGCCCTACTTTGGACTACAATAGGCAGATATTTGAAATGTAGATAGTATCATAGAGCATGTAACCTTTATAATAACAAGTATAAAAAATAAAAAAAACTAGGGTGTTTCTGTACAAGAACTAATTTTGTGTATGTTTTCTGTATTGCTGTATTTTTTAAACAGTAATAACTATTCAGACATTTAAAATTTTCAGCAACAAATAAAGATACGATGTAAAACTAAAGGATGACGAGTTTACTTTACTTAATTTTTTCCGGGGAACTGCCGACGTTATTAGTAGGTAGGTTTTATATTGTTTAATAAAATACTTAAATTTCCAAAAACTGTTTGTTTGAAATATGAACCAGGATTAAGAAAATGAAATTTCCAGGTAGAAAATTTTTACTATAAAAGTGATTGTTTTGTCATTTATACCAAGCGCCTCTTTAATGTTGAAAAATATTTTTGATGAAAGTATAAATAGTTTTCCGAATTGCAAAACATTTCATTCAAAAACTCATTAAAAATTACTAGAAATAAAAAATTAAACGGAAACAAACAAAATAAAAAATAAACACAACAAAATCACTATCAAAATAAATAAATAAATTTATCTAACTGATAAACCCTCAAAAAAGGATATAAATAATTAAATAAATCAAATTAAATTTAAACTCACTGAAGCGTTTACTAATCAGTTGTATATACATATGTACACTAAATGAAAAACGTAACAAAAGGTTATCGCAGATATAACAGCTAAGTATCATAGGGATATCAACGTACCACAAATTACATCGTTCATTCTGTGCGGGCGCCAACTTGATAATTTCATTTACCACAAGCGCGTATAAAAAATCGGATGCCAAAAGCTTAATTTGTCACATTCAGTCTCTGCTCCAGCTTATTACTTGGTAAATCATCAAGATGTTCTATATGTACCTTATTGCTCGAATATATGCCAACATTTTGTCATTTTTTCAATCTTCTGTGGATTACTTAGAGCATACGTAGGCAACATAATGCAAAGAACATGGTGAAGCGTTCAATTATAAATGTTCACCTATTAAAGAACATTATATTGTAACGTAAATAGATTTAATAGCTTTTAACTTTTGGATTAAACACAAACAAACAAACAAAAAAGAACTGTGTCATATTAAACAGCAATATAAAAGTTTTAATGCAATTCTCTATGGTATGCTCTATGCCATACAATCACACAACAAAAGTATATTTAAAAAACATGGCAACAAGATTGCTTATATCGATATGTACATAAATAGTTGTATAACAAATTTAATGAAAACAAGCTGCCATATCCTCCTAATTTAGTACAATTTAGACGTTGTATCGCGACTAAAAATAGAAACGCCTTTCCAAGCAGCATGGGCGTATTAAATCAAATTCCAAACCGAGAAGTTTTTTGTAATCGTAGTATAGTGGTCTCTTGTCAGTGTTTGCGTTTTTAACATTGTTCTACCGAGCTGGCCCGGATTCTAAAACAAAATCGGATTAATTATGACGTATACAAACCCATCGAAGTAAACATTCTTAATACTTTTGTTCAAAAAATTATCGACCCTAAATGTTAATGTTTTATTAGTCCATAAAATTAAAATCTTTTAAATGGCCGTAAAGCTTAGAGCTTAAAGAGAGTAAGCTTTGTGCGATTGTTATGTAACACTAGGGATGAGCGATCCCGTGATTTTTGAGGAACGTTGTTACCACTGAAAGTGATTTTCAAAGAACAGTTCTTTTAAATAGTTATTGTGATCACCGTTTGAAGCTTTTTTTTATTTAAACATACATCTTTATATAGGAAGTATATAAAACTAAATAATATTTTATACAAACAGTATTCATAATGAAAAAGGTATTTGGATCTCAACAGTAAAAGTAGCTGTAATTAAATTTGCCCAGAAATATAGAATTCGGAAACACTGATTTAATATAAGTTCCAATAAAAAAAGCACACAAAATTTTTTGCTTTTAGTTACATATGCATGTGTGAAGTTTGGAAAAAAGAATAGTTGTTGTTAATAAGTAAAAGCACAAATGAAATTAAAGCTAAGTTTGTGTGTGTGCAAATATAAAAGAACGTTCTTACGCGAAACTGTTCCTTGATCAGCTCAGTCTCTGTAGTGACTAGTGATTCATCTCTAACTCTCTGTCTTGCAGTTTTGATAACGATATTTTTACGTGTAGTCTTTTTATTATATTTCTAATTCATTTAGACTTTTAATTTCTTTATTTTTATTTTGATAGCTCTCTTAACAGCTGACAAAGTTCAATCATTTTCCAAAATATTATTTAGCAATGGAAATACGTTTCCCTCTTCTGTAATGTTCAATTTTGACCAAATGTACACTGTCAGCAAAAAAAAATGTCTCTCTGTTAAAGATTATGAACAGTCAGCTAAATTGCGGTAATTTCAAATACTATGTATGAGGATAACCTTTATCTACAATATTTATATATATTCTGTTTAAAATAAATATTGGATTGAGGATTTGTTTGCCCAGAAACATTAGTCTACGTTTGTGAGTTGTTGGACTGTTTTAAAAAATATAAAAAAAATCAATTTATTTCTTGCTGCGAATTTAAATTTATTTTAATTTCACCAAAACCTTTTTTGGGTTTTCATCTGACAAATGTCTTCTTATTTTCCCTACTTAGAAAATTTTCAAAACATGTAGAAAACAAATAGCATTTGAAAGTGAATAATATGCCACACTTATCACTTCTTTTTAGAAATTCAAGAGAATTTCCAAAAAGGTTATTTTATATGTTATTTAAATGAATTTTAAATGAATTTTACTTTACATCCGGAAAACACAGTAGTTAAATGAATAAATATTACTTTTTGAAATATAAGAGTTGAACTTTGTGAATTTACATAAACAACAAAATTTTAACTATATTTTTTTTGTTTAAGAGGCATAAATAAATAAAAATGAAAAGCGGAACGTTTGCTTCCGCATAGCTTTAACGTTGAAATGCTATACCTTAACAAAAGCGCCAACTCTACGTCAAAATGATAAAAACATGGTTATTAAAAAATAAAGGCTAAAATCTATTTTACGGACTCAGCCTAAAAATGAGAAAAAAGTTGAACTATGTCAATTTAAATGATTTAAAAAAATTTAAATGCACCTCAAGTATGTTTTTTTTACTGGTGAAATGGAAATTTTGATAAAAATAAAATTTGGGATATATTCCATAAAGAGAGGTAAATAACCAAAAATGTCATTATAGTAACGTTAGCGTTTATTTTCGAGCCTATTTTTCATAAAATTTTTACTTATTTCATGTCTGTAAATCATTAACTATTTCTTTGAAATAAAATACTTTTCTTCACTTTCGGTTTTCAGAAAGATGAAATTCAGATGGATTAATGTGATCCAAGTATTTACAATTGAGTTCTAATACGTGAAATACTTTGGAACACTGTGTTTGAAAGTTTTTTTTTTAATTGCTTTTAAGTATTTTCCAACAAAATCAAAGCAAGATATTTGTTCTGTAAAAATATTTTTTTATAAAAAGTTGTTGAAAAAATTCCTTCCTGATGTCACTGACACTGTTATGGCAGTTGTACATAAACTTTCTACTCAATTAAATAGCCAACGACTCATAATCAGTTAAACCCAAAACGAGTTTGTTCACCAAAAAGTAAAGGTAACAGGTTTCAGGAGCACAAAAAAAGCCTAAGAATCAGTTTAAATTTCTACTAATTGTGGCGGCCACCACCAAATTTGTAAACTGCATTCACGCATGGGCTTTGAGATTAGTTCTTACATATTGGTTAATTGCTATTTGCCTCCACATTAAGGCAGCAGTGAAGGCTTCAGGTTAACTCGAATAAAGATTTTTATAGGAGTAGGAGCACTATCAATTCTGACAATTGTGGGTGAAAGCATGTCTCACTTGGCTACCGCTTAATTAAGTCTTTCAGAAACTTTTCAAAAGCTGTTAGATAAACTTAAGATTCTTGTCCAAAAAAATGACTAAATTATAATAACAAAATAAAGACACAAATCAAAATTTAAGCGAAATAACAATAACTAACGTATAACTTTTTTTTGTTTAGGTAAGTTTCTCATTTTTACAGAACATTTTAAATTTTTCTTTAGCCTCGCAGCTTTATTTAAAAATAAATAAAAAACTTATATTTTGCAAAATTTTAAATTCATAAAAAAAAAAACAAAATCAGATCAGATCAGATTAGAAAAATAAAAATTTAAAATTGACTCTCAAAAAATCGATACTTGAATAAAATATTGTAAAGTTATGTCACGGCAAAACCTTTTTTCGTTTTCCAATGTATTTAATCACTGATTTCTGTTTTTACCGGCATCCAAAAATGAAAAGGCTACTTACAAATTCGTCTGTGTTTTTGTATATTTTGTCCGCAGAAATTTTGAATTTTTTCTTCTAAATTAAAGGTGATTCTCAGAGCTTTATCGCCTTTTTTACATGGTTATTGACCCGTAGCGTACTTCCAATAAAGATTTTAACAAATTTGTTATCGATATTGCTAACAAAAATATAAAGTAATAAAACATAAACTTAAATATTAAATATTAAAGGAGGTACCTATCGTTGACATAATTTGATTGATACCCACCTGTTGTTTCAACGTAACGGTAAGTAGAATATTTAAATTTAATCAAAGTGTGCAATACATTTTGTATTTCATATTTAATGACCCACTATCTATCCGTTTGTTTCTTTTTTATATAAAAAAATTATTATCGTTCGATGTTCCTGTTCGTTCGCTTACTTTACTGTGCAGTCAAAATAAAACATCACTATTTTTCATTATGTGTTATTTACAATATGGTTTTTACTCTATTTTCCCAAGTATTAAAACACGCTTTAAGAACAAAATATATTATTGTTGTCTGTAGAAAACACAGCATAAAATGAAAAATTGTAAAAATTTAAAGGAAGAAGAGGATAAAAGAATTGAGTAAGAATAATGATAGGGGTTTTGTTGAAATTTTATCCGTTTTCTATTATTTCACAAAAATTTATTCTTTTCACGCCAAAATATCCATTTACTGCTTGGATTGCTTTCATTTTTCTTTTCTTTTGGCAGAAGTAATGTTCCTAATGAAAATTTTTGAAAATTGGTTTGATGGTTGGTTGCTTAGATGGTTGCTTAGATGGTTGCTTGGATGAACTGTTGGATAATTTAAGTTTTTTATTTGTTTGCTTAATTTTTTTAATAACTTACAGCATTTTGATAAAAGTGGCTTAAATTGCCTGGCTTTTCTTGTCTGCCCTTGTTTATGCATGATATCTTTTGTTATGATTTGTCTATAGCGGAATAGAAATACTTTTACATACAAATATAATTTATCTTTTATCATTTGTTCTCATACACTTTTTAGTTAGAAACAACAACAAAAACTACAAGAAGCAAAAATATGAAATGAAAAAATGGACATTGTTCCACAAAATGAAAAATTTCGCAAATTAAAAAAAGGTAATTCAACAGGGAAGGGTGAATTCTAAAACTGACTGCATATATTTTTTATTAATTTAGTCAATTTTAATTTAATCTTATTTGAAATATGACTTTAATTGAGGGAAAACTTAGGCATCACTCAATCAAATGATTCTGGTTCTATATCTTCTCTTTTGAACAAGTAAGTTAATTGAATTATTGCTTTGAGAAAATGCCACAAAACGGGCAAGATATCTGTATTTTGGTTTATATAAATATCTTCTGTAGTCTGCCGTTTAATCGGTTACTAACAATTTCCACTGTGATGTCGTTTATATGGTGATAAGATCGCTCCCTTGGAAACAAATTTCGCTTACCTAAGGTCCGAGCTTTTGTTATTAATGGCAAAAAATTATTAATCATTTTGCAAATAATCGATTTAAGATTATTATTATTCATGATTAATCAATTATTGGATTACAGTATACACTACAGAATTTCAAGTTGTTTTTACTTTACTTTTTTAATGTAGATTGTAAAGATGTTTAATTATAAATTTAAGGACTGTTTTGACATCATTTCAAGTTTAAGGCATATCATTTAGAAACTGAATCGCTATGAAAGAAGTTTTATTTATTTGCCTTTTCTTTTTTGTTTTGAGAAAATCATATTCAACACAGAGACAAAAACTTTTTAGAAAATTTTATACTTTATACTTTTACATACAAACGAAAAAATTGGTACTTAACTCATTTATTTGCTTTGATACACCGAGAAATAAATATTTCCTTTTAATCGCTAATGCATTCTATATTTTAACGAGCAAATTAATTACCAAATGTTTGCGAAAAAAATTTTTTTAAAACGTTTTGTTTGGCCCTTATAACTTCTAAAATGTCCATTTTCTACCGCATAAAGTATTTATATATGTTCTGAGTTATTATGCACAGCAAAGTCAATTGAGACATGTCCGTCTGTACGTCAGTGTTCATGTTGAAACCATCTTTGCCAAGGCGCTAGATGATCTAGAGAAAATATGCAATATCGGTCAATGCCCTTGAGGCAGTGGGAACAATACTACGCCTGCCTCTAATTTTTCCATATTTTTTGTGTTGCGTTTATAATAAAAAATTAATTAATTGAGAAAAATATGCGAGCTTTTCACCACTTAGTAATCTCTTCATTTACCCTGCTGGGAAACAGCTCCAGCAAAACTCACAATTTCAAAAAACTTTTTAAAGCATAGCAACATGTGGTTATATATTTGTGGTGAAGGCTATATAAGATACCATTCTTTAATATGCATTTTTTTCTCACGAACACACAGAACAAAACCAGACGAAAGAACATGTCTCGTTTTGTTTCTTTTTGTACTCTGGTTTTTTAACTGAAGACATTAACAAGATTAACGAGATTTTAGACAACAAACCTTTAAAAGTCAGGCGGTAATAACAATAACAATAGCCTGGAGATACTGGTTTTGTAATTCATGTTCTATATTTTTTTGCTGTCTTTAATTTATAAAAGAATTAAAAAAAAAATATCTTGCCTGTAAGCAATAACCTTTATGTGTACTATCCCTTATAAGGGAACTTATGTCAAAGCGGTTTTTCTTAACTATAATAATGTTGGTTTTATATAATTATTTTCCGCTTAAGAGTTTCTCAGGTAAAAGTTTGTGGCAGATTATATATCATTTGTTATCCTATAAAACATTGCGAAATAATATAGGTGGTCTCGATGGCGAATTCATTACTTTCGTCAAACTCAATACATAAATAATTTGTACAATTTTTTTATATGGTGTTTGACATTTAACGTTTGTGGCAAAAATTAATGAATTCGATTTATCGACCACCTGTATTATTTAGCAGTGGCATAAACTGTAAGTTATTTTTTTTCTTCTTATATTAATTTTATTTACTAAATTTTTGATTAAAAATAAATTTTAACTAAAATAAATTAATAAAAAAAAAATTCACTCGAAATATTAAAGCATGGTATTAATATTTGAAATGATTTCTCGTACATGAACACAGCGAATGTTCTTGACAAACTGCATTTTAGACTTCTAATTTTTAGTCACTTTTGAGTTGCACTCCAAGGCATCAATTGTTGCTGACTTATTAGAAAAAAAGCAGTGACTTCATGCGGCTTCACGGATAATAATTGAAAGCAACCATAAAATTTTGATTTCCATAAGTCAAAGGTTCCGGTTGCCGTATGGCGCGCAGCACCATCTATAAAATTCACATCTCGTCTAGATAATTGTCACTAACAAACTCGATCGATTGTAACGCGAGGTCCGGCTTTATTCACTAAAGGAGTAAAAACTTAACCTCTCCTAAACTAAAACTCTAACGTCAACATTCAAGGCGTCGGCGCGTATTTATTTCTCTTAGTTCTCTTTAACAAAATTCGTTGCCGACACCTTGCTGTGTTTTTATTCTTTATGTTACAGCGTGTCATTCCACAAAAATTAGACACTATGCTTCCCTTGTTTTATGACCGATGGATGCTAAACACTTAAAGAAAAACACATTTTATGTGCTTTTAAAACAGAAACTCATGGTGCAGTGAGAAATTAATGGCCTTAAAATTTTAGGAATGAATTAACCGTAGAAAATTATTATGCAACTGAATTTATGGCAAAACTTTAGTGAGATATGGATGAATACGTTAATGTTGCGGGTATGATTTATAATATAAATAAATATAAATTATTTTCGCTGGTGGTGAAGAATGAAATAATAAACGAAAAATTGCCTTAAGCACATATTACTCTCAAGATAAATTTTTAAAAGAACATTTTACCATTTTCATAAATTAAAACAATTTCTTAAAATGAAAACTAAAGTTAACTGTGCGAACGATATTAAAATAATTTTAGCAAATTCATACACTACACACAACTAAATCTTTGCTACAGATTTTGCTAAAAAGGCTGTTATATTTTTTAGTTAAAACCCGCTTAATTTTTGTTCAAAAACGCTAAATTATTTACGTAATAAGAATAAGACAACCACCAACAAATAATTTTTAGAAATTTCTAGTTAATCTCTAAAAAGAGTCAGAGAATTTATACTAATTAATGTAATAAGAATAATAACACTATTTGACAGGTTTCGCAGTCTTGTTGTTTTTTTTTTTAAATAATCTTTTGTTTGACCATCAGCTGGCGCTTGTCGTACCTGATCGGAAAATGATTCATATTAGATCGTGTATCCGCTATGCGTACTGGATAAATAATGTAACTCCTCTAGTCTGTCTTTGAAACAGTTATAGCATGGAATATATATCCGCTTAAGTTGAAATGTATACTTACCTGTGTAAGTGGAGTTCTGCACAAGTGGATATTTTTCTCTAAAACTCTTGTGACGTAGGTGAAAAATACTTTTGAAGTCGTAGGAAAACTAAACGACTTGAACTCAAATTCTAAGCTGAGCGTATGAAATACGTGAAAAGCAGATGATATAGGGAGGAAATCAAAGGACCCAGTGGATAAATAGGCAACGACACTACTCTAGAAGTAAGTAAACTTTCTAAGAAGTTTAAGGCTACTAACCTTAGGAATTTTCATCCGTTTCACTTGCAAATATTATCGTACAAATGTCGTCTTGTCTAGAGACACGCGAAACACTCTTGGTCATCGGTTCATATAATGATTGGATTCCATATCTCTGAAAAAAACGACAAGGAAATGTTATATGTACAATGGCAGGCTTAAACGGCGCTTAGGAAGTCGCTGTGCCATATCTAGAAGAAGCTGTTATAATATCGCTTATCGTTAGCCGTGTTAGAACGCACACAATCTAAATCAAATGCTGGCAATAATCTAATATTTTTCGCTTTAGTTAAGTGAAGTCTGAATATAATCTTGTGTGATAATCTTAACAAACGTGTCATTTAATCTCAAACATAATTTTGTTACTTGTAAATCTCAAATTAGTCTCTTCGCAAAGTCATGATTTTTATGATGAGAACGTTTTTATACGGGATCTTATGAAAACAATTTCTTGATAACAATTACAAATAAACATTATTAAAATCTAAAGAAATCATGCTTTAATCAGCCGGATACCGTACTCTTACTTGCTTTTTTAAGCTTTCTCAATTTATGGTAAGAAAAAGAATTGGGTCCAGTTGAATGCTATTAAGCTGTTTACATATTTTCTAAGTCCAATAGTAAATCTTGAAATTAAAAAAAAAATCATTTTTATTAATTTTTTAGCTTTGGAATAATTGTTCTATGAATACTTAACCTTGACTTTGATCTGCAAAAGGAATTATATTATAATCATTTCTTAATGCTTAATTGTTCTTTTTATTGATTTTAGAAAAATATTTAATTTTTCAAGGGGGAAAAAAGTACCAATATTTGTTAGTATAAAAAAAGTAACATTAAATATAATTTACTTATAGTAAGGATGTAAAAATAATGTAATACAGACTAACAGAATAAACTGTTAGTGGTACTTTCGGGGAATCTTTTTGTACATACAATTCTTCAGCTAATAAAAATAGATTTTCAGAGATTGACTTAAACATATCTGACAAACTCAATATTTCAAATATAATATTTTGTAAGGGTTTAAATTGCAAAAGGTTACAGATAGTATTCTGTTTGGGCTTATTATCTATAAATCCAGGAGTGTAAATTAAGTCCTAAATGAGTAACTGAAGTAGGAAGTGGGAAGTCAAAAAGGTACGAAAGTATAACGTAATAGAGTTCCATCCTTAAGGGTAAAAACTTAATCCTATTGTTTTCACTACAATTTTTGTCCATTTGCTCGTCTATCCGCCTTTTACAGGCTGTCACAGGACAATTTTCCAAAAAGTTTTGAATCTGTCTCAATGTCGAGCAATTAAAATGGCAAAAGCATTTGAATTAATTCATTTTTGAATTTCGTGAAAATCCCCCACTGTGCATGTGCTCTGCTCGTACGTTCACATTTACAAGTTGTCTCCTCCTTATCATTTCGGTCCATGTTTTTAATTTGTAAATTTAATTAAATATGCTTTAATATCCATTTAGTATCCATTTATTATGTCTGCCTGCAGATAGTTTGGGATTTGCAGAAATTTGTTAATATTATTGTTGTTTTGTTTACATATTTATTAATGCAGATGATTAAAATCAAGTTGACTTAAGAATTAAACACAACAGTCGGTTAAATAGACTAATTAGAGATTTTTTTAATTCTTTTATTTGTAGATCTATTGATTTAAGGAAAATCTTTAAAAATATTTTAAGGTATTTCTTATTGAATGTAAAAACTTCGCTTCAATGAACATTGTTGACACACATCCTCCATTCCCTTCCAAAATGTTTTATAAGGAGAGAATATAATAATTTATTTACGAGTATTCATCAAGTTTCTGTTTCAGGCATCTAGTGAATTTTCCATTTTGATTTTTTGCATAATCTTAAAAACTTTTCTCGTTTTCTTCATTTATTTTTTGGTAAATTTTTAATAGAAATTTCGTGGAAATTATGGAAATTTACAAAAGCAATGCCTTTCAAATTTTACACAATTGTTATTTTAATTGAAGTTGACAGTGTTTTTATTGTCTTCTTTATGTTGAAAGAATTTTTATAATTGATCTTTAGAAAATATAATTAAATTAAACAGTTTTTTCTTTTGAGTTTGAAAGATTCTTCTTCATGTTACAAATTGCAGTAATAAATTTGTTAAATTTTTATTTTTATTTAAAATTAGTTTAAATTTATAATTTTTAATATCTTCTTGGTTAATTATTAAAGCAATTTGCTACTCAAAATCAAATTTTATAATTTTCTTTATTCAAAACACTAATGCATGACATAACATTTGGAAATTATTTCGGGCAAATGGCCAACTCCGCTGTTGTTTAGCGAAACGTATTTTAGTCTAATTTTTTAACGAATTACAAGAACGATGCTGGCCTCTAAGACGTCAATTGTTGATTTATCGGAATAAACTAGTTTCTTGATACGACCCCACGGGAAATAATCGGAAGGTGCTTTGAGACCAAATCAACTTCTTTTTTAAGCATCAATATATTCAATACGATTTGCCAGAGATTACTGATCGTAAATGTCAAAAAATGGGCATATTATTACAGTTCGTATTACAGTTAACCTTTTCATAAGTTCTATCGGACTTAAAAAGCTTTTCATATATAAAAAATCTGCGTCAAACACAGATTATTTATTGCATAGATTTTGTAACTTTTTTCTCTGCTTTATTGGTTTCAATACGATTGCGTCTACCAAGAGTTTTTAATTTTAATTAGTTTTAAGTTTGCGTTTAAATTTGTGATATGCATTTGTTTTTTAATTTTAAAGTGGTGAACTTCACTGTTCATAATACATGTAAAAATAATATTTGTTGTTTGGGGACACCCTTTGATTTGTAAGATTACGAACTGTTTAAAAAACGAGAGATTTTTAAAGTCGATCCAGAAATGACAGTTATGGAGGCAAAAATATAAGAAAGAAACATTCATCTTAGCAAAAATTATTTAAAATAATTTGTTTTGGTCCGACTTTCTAAAAAAATACTTAATTTAACCAAGTGTGAGCACAGAAGAGAATTTTATTGTTTAGCGCTGTTGTAAACTGGCCAACAACGATGCATGCATTTAATGTGCCTTCTTTGGAAAGCTTTCGCAAATAATAGACAATTAAAAAGACCCCATGCAATTTTTATTTCAACATAGAGGATCGACTAAGAAGAAGTCTGTGTCATCACAAAGGCTCAAATGCTGAGGCCAAAAATGCAGTTATCAAATTTTGTCATAAATGGAAGGTTTTATTTGTTAATCAAAATTCGAAATTATTTAAGCTGAATTCAAGTTTCAAAGGCACAAATAAAACCAACATTTTAGAATTGATCCTTCTGCTGACAAGATTATATTTTTATTTGAAAACATTTTTTTATTATTAACAGAAATGTCTCTTATGATTTGTCACGTTCCAAAAAAGCATGTCACGTAGAGGTTCTGATAGAAAGTATATAAAGTAAATAAAATTTAATAATGATATGGCAGGATAAGCTTTGTTTTCTGAACTCTAATAGATTTGGCCCAAATGTAATAAAATGGAAGCATTCAAAATTAAAGGTCTAACTTTAATTTTCTTCGTGAATTTAGAAAATTTCACGTAGAGCAAATATTTTCAAGTTTAAGTATTTTATTTTATCTACTCGATGTAAACAACAAAAAAAAATCAAACTTATTTTACCAACTTTTTTTCCTTACATACACTTTTTTCTAAATTAAGCTGTATAACTTGTTTTACGTTGTAGTCATTAATGTTAAATTATTTTTAAAATTAAAAATTTAATTATTTTATTCTTTTTTTGGCTTGAGGTCAGTTTTTTCTTTTACTCAATAAAATAATACATAAAAAAGAAAAACTTTTTTATTTATTTTCTGATTTATTTTATTGATTTTTCCCAATATTTCGATCAACTTCGTTGATCATCTTCAGAGGATCTAAAACATAATTAATATCACAATTAACAATAAAATAAACATAACAAAATTTTGTTTTAAATAATATAATTACAATTATCATTTATTTAAAAGTTATGACTTTTTTTATCTTCCGCGCTTCGATCGTTGCACTATTGTCAAAATGTAACTAAAGATAATTTATGTTCTTTTGATTTGTGGTCCATGTTTGTTTATTGTGTGTCTATATATCTGTGCACATTTCTATACATCGCTCTTGTAATTAAGTCGCTCATCGATTGGTACATCAATAATATGTAACATCTCAAGCGTAAATCTCTTTTTATAATTGTCCTCTCTTGCTAATACTTTGATGTTTTCAAAATTTGGTTTATGACCTGTTTGTTTTTCTCTAGATTTTATATCTGATTTGTGTGACGCGATTCTTTTCTTGAGTTTGGTCTTTGTTGTTCCAACATATACTTTCTGGCATATATTGGATTCGTCTCCATTGCAGCTTATTTTGTATACTAGATTAGACTTGTCTTCATTATCTAATTTTGATTTTGTCCTACTGAAAAGTCTATTTAATGTATTTATTGTTTTGAAGGCTAATTGGTTTTTCTCTCTATCATAAATGTCAGATTGCTTAAATCTTTCTGAAAAGCCAGGAATATATACCATGGATTTGTATACTTTCGTTGCTTTTTCTGCTTCATTATTTTTGCTTTGACTCTTATATCTCACATGTTCTAATAAGTCCTTGATTGTTTTATTAGGGAAATCATTTTTCATTAATATGTTTTTAATTTTGTCTATGTTTTTTAAATGAAAACAGCGGTCACTGATCGTTAAGACTCGGTCAATAAAATTTAATGAAATAATGAAATTAATAATTCTTCCTGAAGACATAGGTTTTTGATACCAATCCAATTTCAGCCGATTTCGCTTCCTAATTATTATTGAATCTAAATACGGTTGTTGTTTTCCATCTCCATTGTAAATTGTATTCCATTGTTAAACGAGTTTAGTGTTTTTAACGTAATCTCAACATTATCCTTTTTAACAATTGCGAAAAGGTCGTCTACATATTTTGTTAAAAGTCGTGGTTTGTTTTTTAGTTTTCGAAGAACCTCATCCAATAATTCTTCCATAACAATATCCGCTATTATTGGTGAAACGGATGAACCCATTGGCATTCCTTTCATTTGTTCATAAAATTTGTCACCGTATTTAAAATATCTACTATCTTTAACGCAAAATGATATCAACTCCATAAAAACATTCTTGGGGATCCGTGTATGTTGTTCTAAAATATTCCATTTTTTCTCAATTGTCCTCAGTGCTAGATTTATTGGTATACTAGGAAATAGCGAAACTACATCAAAAGAGATGAGCACTTCATTGTCATTTATAGTTGTGTTGTCAATTCTTTTCTTAAAATCTTTACCATTTTTAATGTTGTATATGGAGTCTTTCGTCAGATTTTGTAAAATATTCACTAGATATTTACTTAATCTGTATGACGGGGAGTTTGTAGATGAGCAAATTGGCCGTAAAGGCATATCGCTTTTATGCGTTTTTGGTAACCCATAAATTCTAGGCGATACGGCTGTTTTATTAGTTAATATATTTTTATCATTTAAATTAATAACATTCATATTAAAAAGTTTTTCGATTAGAGCGTTGTTTTTATTTTGCAATTTTGTTGTAGGGTCTTTTCTAAGTCGTCTATATGTGCAAAAGTCTCCAATAATATTGTTCATTTTTGTTTCGTAATCTGTTTTCATCATTGCCACGGTTTTATTTCCTTTGTCTGAATTTAATATTAATACATCTTTATTTCTGTTTAAAAATCGTTCTACCTGTCCCACTGTGTTGATTATTAGTTTTTCTCTTTTATTATGTCTGTTTTTTTGTAAGTGGTCGTCAATAAGTGACACGAGTTTTGTTCTCGACGTTTCTTGTTGTTCTCTGTTTTCTATTGTTTGTACACACTCTTCTCCATCTACAATACATTTAAATAAAGGGAATGCTTTTGTTGTGGTAGGTAATGCAAACTTTGGTCCAAGTGAAAGTAGCCATTGTATGTTTGTTGGAATTTCTTTATTTGACATGTTGATAAACCAATCTTTGTTATAAATCATGTTAATCTCTTTGTGTTGATCTTCTCTTAATTTTTCAAATTTTCTTATGTGAACGATTTTTCTATGTTTCTTAAAGCTTGCTCGCTCTCCATTAATATTTGTGTATCTTGTTTATCTAAATGTTCTTCTGTTTTGTTTTTTATCTCATTAAAAAGAATAAAATAATAAAATAATAATACAACAGGTCAACGAAAACACAAAATATATTAAAAATTTAAATGAAAAATTAAGATACGAAAGAGCTGAAAATAATAAAGTTATAGATAAAATAATCAAGGCCCTTACGATACTAATTAGCAATCGCTATTATGTGTTTAGTTACGAAAAAGAAACACGGAACATACGAGTATGTCAGAATTTTTGACCTATTGTTACTAATAGTCTGAAGAACAGGAATATTTGGATTTGTACCGCTAATCAAGAAACTGTGTTTACCATAACAAGGGGAAATATTCTATTGAAGATACTCCAAACTAACATATTGTTGATTGGGTGGCAAAATAGGGGGCGCTGTTGTTTAGGATCCTTTTTCCAACCTGCATAAGTACATTGAAAACCACTTTTTGTATGGACAAAAGGTCGAGGGGCGGGCTTGCACCTATTAAAAAATTATTTTACTTATGTTGGATCGGGCGTAGACAACACAGCTAAGCGAAATAGCATCTGAAATTACACTGCTTATAAAGAGCTCATGATAGAAGGATGAGACTCCATTTAATTAATTTCTGCAGGAAGTGTTAGGATAAAGGCGACAGCTTATCTTGACTACTCTTGGCCTTAGCCCGTACAATTCCTGTGAAATACATTCTCGCTAGATTATCCCAAATTTCGAAGTAGAAAAATCACTTTTTTATACGCAATGGCTAAATGATGCGGAGCATTGCTTTAAAGTAGTTGATCAGGTCTCTTAGGGAAATCTACTATCAGTTGAACTATTAAGTAATTTGCACCGAAATTAAGCCAACTAATTTCTATCTCCTCTAAATTCTTCAAGCAATATAATAGGAAAAGAAATGACTACGCAATGAAAAAAAACTGCCGCACTCTCTCTAAATAATGCAATAGCACCAATGGTCGGTGGAAAGTGCGTTCTGAAAACAATATTGCTGCTGTCATTGAAAGTGTTGTAGAACATGCAAATTTATTTATTCGTCGTCTATCGCAGGTTGTGGAGTGCTGTTCGCTCACTACATAGAAGGTTTTGCGCAAGGATCTTATATCGAATAATGAAATGATGCAGGAAATTTTTATTAGAAGTGGCAATACTGACGATTAAAAATCATCTTGTATTTAGATATAATTGTTTAGGATGATTTTTTTTTTAATATTTTTTTGCAATCAAACAGTGTAATAATCACCTTCCATTTATCATACTTTATCAGCTGACAAATTAATTTTTCTTTTGGTTGAAAGTATTTAGTTTACTATAGAATTGGGGAAAAATAAAATCATATGGGAATTTTTTAGACATAGGCAACACGTAAGAAAAACACTCAATAAAAAAGCTTCTAGGACCAAAATTCCAATACCTTACAAATACATTAAAAGTTAAAACTAAGTTTTGTCAACATTTGTTTCAAAAATATATATGATTTATTTTAGTTTCCGTAAATAAATTTTTGATTTATTAAAGTTTTTGCAAAAGAAACTTTGTAGTGAAATTTGCTTTATAAACATTTTATGAACGTTTAAAAAATTTCCGGTGAGAAAGGTCCTTATAGATTATATAATATAATGTTAAAATACTTTGGTCCTTAAAACTAACATAATAATTAAAAAAAAAAAAAAAAAAATTATTATTATTATTAAATTTAATTTAAAATTTTATTTAATTTCTTTTTCCTTTTCAGGCGTAAATTTAATGCATCATTTCCTGCTTTAACGCAGAATATCAATCGGCTGTCCTTTTTTGTGATAAGTGTTTTTAGTTGTTATTTTTTCTAGCTATTTTAATATTTAATTTATCAACTCAGCTAAAATAGCAATTCTGCAAATATTAGTCTTCAAAAAATAAACTAAAATTGATTTCAATAATTCAGAGAAGAACACTTTTGATAACAAAAAATTTATGCTAATCTGACAGACGTGGTTTTTAATCTCATTCAATATTCATAAAGCCAATTTTCAATTTTGTCTAGGTTCATTGTTTTTATTTGCCGATAACAGTGCAGTTAAGTTGGTATATAAACTGTATTAATTGAATAAATTTCCCCCAATACCAATGGACATGCTGTTGATGTTTTTGTTGTGATAATTTTAGTTGTGCATGTTTCTGTGTGTGCAGCTTTTGTCTAAATGTAAAAAAAATTTATGTTTTTTGTCAAATTGAAATTTCATTTTAAACATCACGTTCGTGCTCATCCAATATTCCCCCCAGCAGAATGAAAAGACTGCAGTAAACAAGAGAGCAGATATTTCAAATATCAAATGGAAAATAAGCCAAAAATATACTTGCAGGAGTAGTGGTGGTTGTCGACAATAACACCAAGCAATTTTGTATGTAACACAAAAAATCAAAAGACCCGTGAAGCCGAACTACGTTTATAGTTTCTTATTAATTGATCTTAAAATAAATAAAAATTAAATTTCAAATGATGTATTCGTCATTTTTTAAATGCAGAAGTCAATTAATTTTTTCTTTTTTTAATTTACAATATCGTTTATATCAATTAAATTGCTATTATGTTTTAAAATAGTAAAATTAACTAAGAAATATATTTTGTCACGAGAATTTTGATTGATTTTTTTTAATATAAAACTCTAAGGGTTTGGGGGTAAAAATTCTATTTTTGGTTTTTAAATTAAATAAAAATTTTTGGGTCTTATAAAGATACAGACACAGTTGAGCTAACTTGGCTTATAGTGTCTCCCACAAAATGGTTTCATATTGTTATGAAAATTAAATTTGGAAAACTGTAACAATCGATAACAAAAACACATGCAACAGCGGTGGTTGCGTTGATAGTGGTGGCTTTTCATTGTAACAGCAGGAGAACAATAGGATCAACCCTTTCTACCCAGCAGAAATTTTGTCATTACCGTAAATAGTACTTGCTATATAATAACTTAGTTTTGTGATTGCCATCGCAAAGGGCGTAGTAATTGAACTATTTCTTTACGTTAAAAGAGAATACTTTAAAATACTCACTAATGATTTTCTATATTTCCATCAATAATCAATGTGATCAATTCTTAATAATTGATTAAATAGGTCGCATGCATTGTTAAAATCGTTAGGTTGGTTATCTAGTTGGAAATTCCTTCCACAAAAAATGGTTAATATCACACTCCATTACCTTTTCTAAATTTTTTTTTGGGTTGCTGTAATTGAAAAAGCTCAATATTAATAGTTTTCTTTCATGTTTACTGAATATGCCACCAAAAGATGTGGCGAAATATTGAAAAAATAAATAATTTATAAAGTTGCACTGTGGATTAAATCAGAAATTTACGTGCTGGTTTTTGAAAAGAAAGAAACCAATTAACGAAATCTTGTAGATGGAAGTATACAAATTCTCTTTACAATTTTAATTAACCGTAGAGCTTGCTCTAGATGCATAATCACAATGTCCATTATTACTCAATACTACATGACTGCAACGAGATTTAACCTAACGACCTCTTGTCTACAAAACAGGCATCTTACCAACTCAGTCACAAATGCCACATCATGTTTATTGTTAACAGTAACGGCACAATTATTCGCATGATGCATAGTAATTGATTAATTTGTTGAAGTTTACGATTTAATTACATCGGTAATTGTTTTCGGTTATTAAATCAAATATTGCTAAAATATTTACGTTAAATGTAGCCATGGTAACAGTTGCACATGTATCGTTATTTAAAAACAAGCTTAAATTCCAAGTATTATATACTTCATACTTTCATTGGATTAATTTTATATACTTAAAATTATATCAGCTTAAAATTTAATTAACTATTCTAATAGTGAAAGGATAATGTTAACGATATCCGACAACAACTTTACGTAGTAAAAGAAAAATAGTTTGTTTATAAAAATACTCAGACAAAAATTAGTTTAATTTTTTTGCGCTTTAATTTGCCATGGTCTTCTTTTCTCGTTTATTTTCTTCAACAAATTTTTTTTTATTTTTCGTTTTAAAATTTTTTTAACAATTAAATTTAGTTACATAAATATTTGTTCCGGCTTCAAAACACTAAAAAATTCTTTAATTTTTTATACAAATTTTTAATTCAATAATCCTCATTTATTTGCCTACGTCAAGGCAAACTGAAAACTAGGTAGTCGCATGAATACAAAAACAAAAAACGCGTGTGTTTTGTTTGTGACAATTTACGAGTACGTGTCAATAAACAATGGCAAATAATATAAAACACAAAAGAAATTAAAAAAAAATTACAAATAATTAATGAAATAAATTTACAAATAATAATTTGCACACTGTAGACTCCAATGAATTAATTTCCTATAAAATATCTAAAATTGGATGAAAGACATCAATTAATGGTACATATTGGTCATTAGTGTATGAATACGCACTGCATGTATTTTATATTAAGGTAAACTCTTACAAGCTAATCCAAGGGTCGCTGCTGGAAAATTGATTAAACAAATGCTACTCCATTTCATTTTTCTGTAAATGTCTTTCAGCATATCGAACGACGTTTCAATTCCGCGCTCGTACTTTTTTTGCAAACCGCACAATAACGCATTTTTCAAATATTTTTTTAAATGAGCATTTTGTTAAAAAAATAAACAATTTTTTTTTTAATTTTCTCAGACAAACGTTTTCTTTTTAATAAATATTTTTTTTTTTGTTATTTTTTCTATTTTATATTTAAACTTCACATCTTGGGCACACATACTCTTTTTTACTTTTCACACAATGTTTTATTTGCTATTGACTATTTAATCAACAAATTAAGTACTTAAAGATATTTTTTTGATTTTAAACTTTAAAATTTTTTAATTTTTTTTAAATGGTGCGTCAACAAAATGTAACCAAATTTTGAAATTGGTTCGGAAAAAGATGTAAGGCTGCGTGACGCTGCTTACATTGGACATTCACTATTTTTCTAAATGCAACAAGGTGTGTCAAGAATTTTATATATTACTTTCTATACATGCATCAATGATGTTTATTAAAAAAACCTGTTGCCAAAAATTAGCCTCGTCGCTGAACACTTAATTGACGATTTGTGTTCAAGATGAATCTTGATAATGGTGATGGTTTACCAAAGTATATGATTGATGATGAATGTCAAAAAGTGAGTGTGGTATTATAGTTCGTTTGACAGTAAGTCTTTATATATACATGTATATCGAGCTTGAAGAAACTTTATTGCTGTCCCTCTGTGCACTGCTTCAGGTCAGCATATTTAATAGTAAAAATAAAAAATATATTTCAGACATGTTTTAGATTTTTTATTGATGCACTTAAATTTATGAATTTCCATTTATTCATATGTTTCATATTTCAATGTAATAAATTATATGCTCTACTGACAAAAACTTTTGATACAAAACTCATTTCAAGTTTTTTTTTTTCATGTAAATCGTTGTGGTCAATAAAAACTAATTTCTGGCGTTTTGTGAAATTTTTCAATCATTTACAAATTTATTTTCAAAATTTTTGCAATCAAGAATGAAATTTGCATTTATATTGATTTAATAACAACAGCAACAAGAGCAGAAAAAGCAAATCAAAGAACCAAAAAACAAATGTTTGCAAACAACTTGAAAACTTAATTCCATTAGAAATGTGTTTCCTAAAATATGCGCAAAAACTCTGAAGGCTGGGGAATAAAAAGGTCAGTTTGTTGAGTTCATTTTCCAGTCTCTAGAATAAAAAGGACTTTAAAATATATAAAGCTGGCATGTTTTTGTTTTTACAAGGAGGCTTTGAAAGTTAAAAACAAAATCAAGTACGAGTGCTACATTCAGTCTAGCTGAATCTTAGAACATCTTCATATAATGTATTCAATAGAGAAGCAATCACAAATTATTCATATAAAATTGCAGAATTGGCAAAAAAACATAGAGCTGCGGTGGCATCACTTTATGTGCAGATAAAGAAAATCTAATGAAAACAATTTAATCTTCGTAGGAAAAAATAGCAACTCCTCAAAATAACAGATAGCGATTCTGAGATTTCGCTGGAACAAAATTTTGACGACATCAGATATTTAGTAAATTATATAGAATTTTTGTGGTCAATTAAATAGTCAGTAAAGTAGTGGCAATAACACCCCGCCATGCATGCAGCCGTATACTCTTTTTCAGTGTTTTTCTTTCGGGATCTCGTAGGTCTTTTGCTTTACATTACAAGTGATTACTAAATTGAAATCAGTAGTGTATACTATAACCTTAATATAAGCGTTAGTATGATTTAAAATTCCAAGTTTCATTTGCATTTTTTAAATACAGAATAAAATTTTTTTTTTTCAATTTTATCATAAACCTACCTCTCCCCCAGGAAAAGCTTAAATTTACTAAAAGAAAATGATTAATATTTCATTATTAACATTATATTTATTAAGCATGACATGGACATTTTTTTATAAAAAAATTATTGATTAATTTATTTTTTATTTTTATTTTCTTTTAAAGATTTTTGTTTTTAATTTATGTAGGTTCAAGAGACAATAGTAAATTAAAAATGATTTACACTCCAAACATAAAATAAACTCGTATAAAGTAAAGATCCTTGAAAGGTCTCTTATGGTACACCACAGCGTATGATTTATTTCATTCATACTCAATAACAATCAATATCACTCATACGTCTTAGTGGCAATTTTTCTAAAATAATATTTATTTCTTCTTTATTTTCTTTATTTATTAAATTTAGTTTATTCGTATTTTCTTCTTTTTTCTTATCTTTTCAATAATTTAATATTTTAATGTTTATACAAAACTTTGTTATTGTTGTCGATTGTTTTTTTTTTTGTTAAGAAGAAAACAAAAAAGGAGAAAACGTTATTACTCTGCTTATTAAAGTTAAAGATTAATTTCAATATTTCAAATTCACTAGAAAAGTCAAAAAATACCAACAAAAGATTGAAAAAAACACTAAAAGAGAAATACATTTTAAATTTAAAAAAATGGATTTTTCTCATATTTTTCATCATTAATATTATAACGATGATAATGGTGTTGGCTGAATGTTGAAATTCTTACCATAAGAAATTTTCCCAGCCGAAAAATTGTAGCCTGGGGATTAATATTTTATGTTACAAAAACATAAAAGTTTGCTGGTTCTAAAAACTTTACGAAAATTTTTTTTTTTATTTTTAAAAACAATTTGGTAAATTAAGTGATTGATGGCCAAAGTTACAGAAAATTGTTTATATATGTTATAAAAGGTGTTTAAATATTCATGGCAAGATTTTAATTATATATGAAGCTAAGCTTTTATACTCGTTACTTGCTGAGGTGGCAGATTAAATAAATTGCTCCTAAGGTCTGCTTAGATATCCGCTCTTTGTCAACAATGCTCACTACCATTTGCGTACAGAATTTCTTCCCCCAAAGCTAATTTTTTCATTTTTTCATTGTGACTAACAATTGAATTCAGTCAATGTTGAAGAGACAGACATCGAGCACTAGCAATTAATATTGCTAAGCTGGCCTCTCTTCTTGAGAAATGCATCGTCCAATTTAAAACAGAAATACGATAGAAACGCATTTAAATTTCGACAATTACGTACGAGATCTCTTAGTAATAAAAATAATTTTACACGAATATGACTTTAAAACCCCTTACAAGTCAAGTGGCCGCAGTCAATAAGCATGAACAGTAAAGTAAGAAGTCATGGTCCAAACATCTACGAGGTCTTTGTCAGAGAGAAACCTCACAAGAAATTAACAGTATGTGGCAGTCTTAGATGCGTTGCCTAAAAAAGGGCCGGGCCTATTTGGTAAATTAGGTGATTATGATTTCGAATCTCACCGGTATCACACAGAATTGTACCTTGGCTGGCTGGTCTTGTCTGGCTGAAAGTACACGTTTGCTTAATAAGACATCTAGTATTTCGAGACCTTTCAAAATTACAGTATAAAGTGTAGCCCAGTAAGTTTCTTACAGGAATAGATAATATTCTCATGAAATACTTATAATTTTAAACTAAAAAATGATATGTATTATTTTGGGGAAAGCACAATTAAAGGAAAATATGTTTTTAAATATTTATTGTAAAGTTCTGATAATTGTTTTACTATAACATACAATAGTTGTAAACTTGGATGCTTTAGCACTTGTGTCTCCATTTTTTCTGCGAAGTACCTTTTTTTACAAAAAAGAATATTCTATAAATGAATCAAAGTTTTAAGGGAATTTCTTATCAATAAAATGTAATAAAAAAAAATGAAAAAAAACGACCGGTTAAAATTGGAGAGAAAAAAATAATTGTTGAAAAGTTTAAACAAACACCCATATAAGAATTTATGATAAAAAATAAAATTTATTCAGTAAAGCTGTTGAAGTGAGCCCATCAAGAAACCTGCATCCAACTTTTTAAAAAAGCCAAAAATATTTTTCCTTAAGTACAAAAACGTTATTAGCAATAAACTAATTATTATTGTTTATTTAATATTTAATTTTTTATCATTAAATTTGTTGTGAGTGCAATTTTAGAGCCGAAATTACCGGAGTTACAGTTCTAAAAAATAATTGATACACTTGGTTTTCATTTTTAATATGCTGCATACCTAACATGTAATAAAATATAGTGTCTCCAAATATAACAGTCAAAGAATAGTATTAGTAGTAGTAGAAGTAGTAGTAGAATTTTCTACAATTCCGCATCTGCTTTTTTCACCAACAAATGGAAAAAAGTGTTATGGTCTTAAAAAAATTAAATTAATAGTTAAATATTCATAATTCTCTCACAACATTTAGTATTGCAACAGCATCATTGACTGTCAAGTGTAGAAAAAAGAGTGAAAACTCCAGTCGTGGCTAAAAGGACTCGTCTGTTAGCAGAAAGCAAAAAACAATGAATGTGACGTTTAATATAGAAAACAACAAAAAAAAATCTTTAGGTTGTTTGTCAACCAACTTAATATTGCTTGATTATGAGTTTTTCTCGTGTTCTAATTTCTTAAATTGTTTAGTTAAACAGATCATATTTACAACGTGCAGAACCTAAAAGTAAATAGATGGGAAAAATGCTGATGATGGATGCAGTGATCTAGAAAATACTGCATTGCAATGTCTTAAAATTTTATTATTTTCTTAAAAAAATTAACAAAAGAAAATATATTCATGTATGTGATGCAAATCGATTTCGAAATCGAAACGATTTAAAACTGAAAATGCTTGCGATATGCTTGCTATTTTCTTTTTTTAAATACCTTCAATATCGTATACTTTTGAATAACTTTCCATTCAATTTCTACAATTACTTTGGCGTAACTTCTTTATTATTGTTCAAAAAATATCTCAAAACGAATCGTTTTCAAATTGATCGATTTTCATCACATATCTGATTAATATTTTTTTATTTTTAAAATAAAATTTTTTTGATTATATTGAATAACTAAAAATTTCTTTCTTAACTCAAAAAGCTATTATTATGGTTTAAGGACACGTAAAACTACTTCAAGTACAATATTTGTATACTGACACCGATTTTCCCGGTATTTGAAATACAGGGTATGTCTTTAATCGTTTAGTTTTACACCGAAAATGAATTCTGCCCTGTATTTTCTTTAACAGCCCTTCCTTATTTATTATAGTTTTTTAGTCTTGCGATCTTCTATTAAGAACAAGCAATTGATCAATATACTGAGAGACAAGAATGTAAAGGAATAACAAAAACAACTAAACAGTTGGTCACCAAATTTACCACACTAGTAAAAGCGTTTTATATCTATAATATTGATATACTGCGTGACGATAGAATTTTTGGTTTGGTAACAAATTTATAAGCACTAAAAAATCATAAAATTAGCTTTTATTAAATCTTTTTTATACAAGTCAGAAAATTTAATGGCAAAGCAAAAAAAATTAATATTTATGTCATAAATGAGTATAAGAAAATTGGTTAGAAAGTCATAAACCACTTTTTTTTTGTGTGCCACTTACACACGAAAACGAGTATATCTTAGGTAATTATTGTCATTCCAAAAATATGTATGAAATCATGGCGCAATAAAATGCTTTAGCTAATTTAAAATAAAATAAAAAAATGTGCACTTAGTTTTATTAAGAAATATTTTT
>OU744339.1:80583015-80659680 GCA_916610165.2 Gymnosoma rotundatum | reverse complement strand
TTAAAGAAGAGGGAAATGTATTTCCATTGCTAAATAATATTTTGGAACATGATTGAACTTTGTCAGCTGTTAAGAGAGCTATCAAAATAAAAATAAAGAAATTAAAAGTCTAAATGAATTAGAAATATAATAAAAAGACTACACGTAAAAATATCGTTATCAAAACTGCAAGACAGAGAGTTAGAGATGAATCACTAGTCACTACAGAGACTGAGCTGATCAAGAAACAGTTTCGCGTAAGAACGTTCTTTTATATTTGCACACACACAAACTTAGCTTTAATTTCATTTGTGCTTTTACTTATTAACAACAACTATTCTTTTTTCCAAACTTCACACATGCATATGTAACTAAAAGCAAAAAATTTTGTGGGCTTTTTTTATTGGAACTTATATTAAATCAGTGTTTCCGAATTCTATATTTTTGGGCAAATTTAATTACAGCTACTTTTACTGTTGAGATCCAAATACCTTTTTCATTATGAATACTGTTTGTATAAAATATTATTTAGTTTTATATACTTCCTATATAAAGATGTATGTTTAAATAAAAAAAAGCTTCAAACGGTGATCACAATAACTATTTAAAAGAACTGTTCTTTGAAAATCACTTTCAGTGGTAACAACGTTCCTCAAAAATCACGTGATCGCTCATCCCTAGTGTTACATAACAATCGCACAAAGCTTACTCTCTTTAAGCTCTAAGCTTTACGGCCATTTAAAAGATTTTAATTTTATGGACTAATAAAACATTAACATTTAGGGTCGATAATTTTTTGAACAAAAGCATAAAGAATGTTTACTTCGATGGGTTTGTATACGTCGTAATTAATCCGATTTTGTTTTAGAATCCGGGCCAGCACGGTAGAACAATGTTAAAAACGCAAACACTGACAAGAGACCACTATACTACGATTACAAAAAACTTCTCGGTTTGGAATTTGATTTAATACGCCCATGCTGCTTGGAAAGGCGTTTCTATTTTTAGTCGCGATACAACGTCTAAATTGTACTAAATTAGGAGGATATGGCAGCTTGTTTTCATTAAATTTGTTATACGACTATTTATGTACATATCGATATAAGCAATCTTGTTGCCATGTTTTTTAAATATACTTTTGTTGTGTGATTGTATGGCATAGAGCATAGCATAGAGAATTTCATTAAAACTTTTGTATTACTGTTTAATATGACACAGATCTTTTTTGTTTGTTTGTTTGTTTAATCCAAAAGTTAAAAGTTATTAAATCTATTTACGTTACAATATAATGTTCTTTAATAGGTGAACATTTATAATTGAACGCTTCACCACGTTCTTTGCATTATGTTGCCTACGTATGCTCTAAGTTATCCACAGAAGATTGAAAAAATGACAAAATGTTGGCATATATTCGAGCAATAAAATACATATAGAACATCTTGATGCTTTACCAAGCAATAAGCTGGAGCAGAGACTGAATGTGACAAATTAAGCTTTTGGCATCCGACTTTTTATACGCGCTTGTGGTAAATGAAATTATCAAGTTGGCGCCCGCACAGAATGAACGATGTAATTTGTGGTACGTTGATATCCCTTAAGTACTTAGCTGTTATATCTGCGATAACTTTTTGTTACGTTTTTCATTTAGTGTTAATATGTATATACAACTGATTAGTAAACGCTTCAGTGAGTTTAAATTTAATTTGATTTATTTAATTATTTATATCCTTTTTTGAGGGTTTATCAGTTAGATAAATTTATTTATTTATTTTGATAGTGATTTTGTTGTGTTTATTTTTTATTTTGTTTGTTTCCGTTTAATTTTTTATTTCTAGTAATTTTTAATGAGTTTTTGAATGAAATGTTTTGCAATTCGGAAAACTATTTATACTTTCATCAAAAATATTTTTCAACATTAAAGAGGCGCTTGATATAAGTGACACAACAATCACTTTTATAGTAAAAATTTTCTACCTGGAAATTTCATTTTCTTAATCCTGGTTCATATTTCAAACAAACAGTTTTTGGAAATTTAAGTATTTTATTAAACAATATAAAACCTACCTACTAAAAACGTCGGCAGTTCCCCGGAAAAAATTAAGTAAAGTAAACTCGTCATCCTTTAGTTTTACATCGTATCTTTATTTGTTGCTGAAAATTTTAAATGTCTGAATAGTTATTACTGTTTAAAAAAAACAGCAATACAGAAAACATACACAAAATTAGTTCTTGTACAGAAACACCCCACTTTTTTTATTTTTTATACTTGTTATTATAAAGGTTACATGCTCTATGATACTATCTACATTTCAAATATCTGCCTATTGTATTCCAAAGTAGGGCCACGTAGGTGAAATTTACTTTACTCTTGGCGGTCTCAATTTATTAAAAATTAATCAAAATTTTATGATGTGTAAATTTAAGGTGTTTTTTGAACATAAATGCTAAACTTAAAATTTCGATGTATAATGGGTCGAATTGTAGGATCTCCATCTTCTACAAGGATGATCAATTTTATACGACATTTGGATTATTATATAATTTATATTTTTTAAATTGAAAATGGTATACTTTTGAAATCAAAAATTGATATAACTACGATACAAAATATAAAAACATTTCATGAATATTGTTTCCAATATTGTAATAAAGGTAGCGATAAATCAAAAATTTTTTCTTAACATGCTAGTGGCACGATAATTTCGAAACACAATTGCAGACCTTTATGTCCATGTATTATGTAAAAAAACTCTGACAAAAGTAGAAAAAATTCTAAGCGCCACACTTGGAAATGACTGGTACCCAGCTTCAGAACTTTAGTTTAGATACTGCTCGGCTATGCTCGTGTCATCTCCAATCCTTTATATATGGCTGTTATTTCCAAAATATTTTAATTCTGCCCGATTTGCAATGTATCACGATTTGAGTAAAAGAGCTTAAAATTTAATACATTGATTTGTCTTATGAAATAGTAGAGGTAAACATATAATATATGAATGTTTAAAATTTTGTATTGTTTTAAAATGTTATTACAATTTTAAATATTATAAAAATTTGTAGAACATTTTTTGAAAAAATGGGAATTAAATTTTGAAATTCTCTTATTAAAAAAATATTATTTTTTTTCTTTTTTGTGATTTAATTTACGGGATTTTAAGAAAAAAAAAAAAAAAAAGAAAACTAACCATAAATAAAATATTATGTGGTAAACATGTTTACCATGTGATATCGTGGTGAATAAAAACGTCAACGGTCTGATTTTCGATAGCACATTTGTCAAAACAATATCTGGTAGACTGTAAGTCTAAAATTTTCTGTAACGGTCTGAAAGACAGACGCGAAAAACATATTTTTACTCCGGAAAATACCTTATTTTAAAAGTACTGGAGTAAAGGTGTTTAGTGGTAAGGAAGAGTATAAATAGAACACTGTATATGTTTCACTAGCCGGCATTAACAAGTTGTGTTTACTTCAGGACAATGTTACAGCGCCTCCAATGTAATTATTTTACTCTACTTTGTTTTGATACGCCAAGCAAAGGAGAGTGTATTTGCATTGTTGAGAATCAAGTAGAGTTTTCTCGAATTGAGAAGATAGAACTGAGAACGATATTTGAGAGCAAACATTGTACTAGAAATATGTGTAGGGTAAACATTGTTTGAAAACAACAATGTCGGCAAATATGCTACTCATCTAAACCTTATTTTAGCTACGATTACTTATTTTTAACTAACTTCAAGAAATAAGAAGGTAATTTCCTTAACTTTCTGTTATGTTTTTAGCCGCAGAACTCAGCCATTTCTGTGCCGATCCTAAAAACTTTGCTAACGCTTGTAGGTTATAAATTAAAGAGTGCACCATACAACACACATGATTTATACATATATAATCAACCGTAACGGACACCAATATAAAATTGTAACAAATTTCATAACTCTGTAGCTCAGATAAACTTATATATTAAAGGGAGTCCCTATCGGTCACATAATTTCATTCATATTGCCTTATTTTTTTCACCGTTATTGTCAAACACTACATAATTATATAGAATGTGTACATTTATTTCCACTATAACAACAAGTATAAATATTTTAAATTTAGAAATTAAAGAGTGTCTCCATAGCTGGTGCAATTTGAATTGCTTTCAGTAAAAATGCAAAATTTTAAGACAATTATCATTTGATTTTGATTTTAATTTCCTTTAGCCGACGTCGGATATTAGCTGAATACCTAATTCCTCTTCAAAACTTTACAGGAAAAGACGAGATAAATTTATGATTATTATTGTGTGATGACAAAGTAAGTCTTTCTTCACAATACAGCAAAAACAAATAGGAATAAAGAAATATCTTCAAAAATCAAATTTACAATTCAAATTTTGTAAGTTTTTTACTAAAGACGCATTTCACTTTAATAGACAATAAAAAAAGTTTAGATAAATATTTTGCTTAGGTTTTATAGAACTAAATTAAAATATTTTTAATTTTACATTCAATGTTAAGCACAAAATCACATAAACATTTGAGTAAAAGAGAAATACACTAATTAAACTTTTTTTAACTTGTTCAAGTAAAACCAAAGTGTTAAGAAAAATAAAAAGACAAATTTGAACGAAAATATTTTTCACTAAAGTTTTCCAGAACAAACAAAGTCAACAGAAAATAAATTTAGCTTGTTGATGACTAGAAGTTTATACCAGCTTTCTACCGCTAACACAACATTAAGGCTATAAAACATCAAGTAAATGCCTGTAGGTGTTTGGATTATGCAAATTAAGTTATTTTTAAAACAAGCGAAAATTATACCGAAGTCATGTTGAGCCTTAAAGTTTACATCTCTTTTTGTTTGGCTTTTTTTTTTGTTTGTTGTCTTTTATAATGGCAAATGCATACTTGTGGTGTTTGTTTTTTAAGAGATTCATTTATGTTTGGTACCACAACGAAAGTATATAATGAATTTTCGTAGCAATTTATCCAATCCAAAATAAAATTTGTTACTGTTGAATGGTCACTTCTTCTAATATTAAGTTATACAATATAATCCTACGTCTCTCATTTTGTTAAAAGGGTGCTAATGGAAGTAATTCCATATTTCCACATCATGAAATATTTAATCAAAATTTTCTTATCAACAAAAATGTCTTTGTATCGATTCGTTCAATTGAAGTTATTCAAAAATTGAAGACACTTTTGTTTATACATGGGAATTCCAAGGACTGGGTCTTTACGGACGGCAGGCACTTGCAAAGTCTGTTAAAATATAGAAATATCCAAGTATTCATTGATCGGAAAGCGTACCACTAAAAATAACAAAAGTTTTAGATCGCATTTTTATTGAATTTGATAAAGCATATGATTATTTCCAACCAGGGTACGAAAATAAATAAAATACGTTTGCTTTCAGGCAACATTTAGTTTTGGATTGTATCATTATTTGTTTTACGAGAAAATGTTTGCTGATTTATTTAGCCATTCGGCAAAAAGCGTCATAAGTTTTGTTTACCAATTATTATTGGCATTCGAAAAAAATTTAAGTTATTTAAATTAAATTAAAACTAGAAAATCTTTTGCCTGATCTTTTTATTCGGTACAATAAAAATGTTTTATCTCTCCTATTAACTGAAATTAAAATTCCAGGCGGTATGACCATAAAATTTTGAACAGAAAAATTGTTTCACATAGTAGTGTAATTTATAGAACCCAGAAAATTAATAAAATGGTAAAATTTTGTTTTATTAATTTTCAAAAAAAAAATTAAATCACTGATATTGATTATTGAGAGTTAAAGGGCGTTTCGATGCCCATTTCGCTACCGCTTACTTCTCAGGAAACTTCTCACAAACATTTTAGATAAACTATTTATATTTTTCTACATTATTTTCCACTGTATACGGTTAACTTTTTTTCTGCTCTTTTATAATAAAAAATCAAAAACAAAAAACACTACGATAATTTATTTCATTGCACGGGGCACTTTGAAAATTATATTAAACTACGAGAATTTCAAAATAAATAATTTTGTTGTTGTCTTCAGTTAGGCGAATGAAAATTGAAACATTCTTTTGGACATTATTTATTTTTTTAATTGATTTTCTTTAAAAAACAAATTTTATTTATTAATTTTTTGTTTTATTTTGAGCAAACCGTTTTTTAATGAAAATTCTATAAAACCTTTTCCTTTACGAAATAACGATGTCCATTTTTATTTGTCATAAAAAAAGACGTAACATGGTATTCTAAATAACTCAATTCGGGATTCTTTTTTATTAACAAAACAATATTTTTATTGGTGCCTTATATACAGACAGATCTTAGATTATGGAAAATATTTTTGTTTTATTAGCTGTGCTTTTTTACACCAAAATAAATAAAATGCAAATATTTTAATTTTATCTGCATTATTTTATTACGCCAGTCAACATCACCCGCAATATAAAATAAATTGCACGCATTAAAATATACAACAGGGATTTTTGTTATTTTTGAATTATTGCTTAATAAAAATATAAATTAAAAAAAAAATATTTATTTCTGACCCTTAGTTTGTTCAATTTGGTGCTGCAAAATATAATTGTTAAACCACATAAGGGTTTAATCAAAATTCGATTAAAATTTTAATATAAAGCGATTTTTATAAAAAATCTTACAGATTATATCAGTTGCTGACTTCTCATGCACTACTGGATTACAGCTTCAATGTTTCAAACTTAACAACGAAGTAATGCTTGGAAGTGCCCTCAAAAAAAACCTACATTTACATGATTAATTGCGGTAAGAAGTTACCCTAAAACAAAACTATTATTTAAATACTTAAAGAATTCTTAATACTTTTGTTTAAATAAAAGAAAATAAAGCGAATAATTAAATACTCAAAAAAATTTTGCCTACTCCTTTAAAAACTATGTTGAGAATATTTATTAGACTTTGCCTTACTTTAAGTTTTTAACTTTAGTACACATTTAGAATTTTTAACAACAAAAACAAAAATTTAAAAATTTAAAGTGGTTCAATAGAAGGCATGATTTGAAAGAATATATAGCCTTATCTTTTAAATTGTCAACGACAATTAAGCAAAATATAAATTTATCATTTAAAATGTAGCCTATACATTGTACGGAAAAATACAAATAATTGCAGTTGAATAAAATTAATGCAAAGAAACATTTTGCTGTTAATAAACATGGAGCAAGAAATATTTCGTGCCTTTTCACAAAATGAACAAAGTACAGCTGCAGAACCATTATGTTTATTTATCAAGCACTCATCTTTTAAAAAGATTTTCGAAAGTATTACGCACGAAATGGTCTACAATACCATGCTTTTAATCATAATATGCTTTGAATACATATAATATTATTACTATGTATCGCAGTTAAACAATTTAACTACAACCATATTAATAATTCATTCAATATATTGCTATTAAACAATGGTTGCATCAACCATCTTTTGTCTTTTCATAAAATAACTATTTTTGAAATTGCTTCAATCGTAAAACCTCTATTGTTAGAATAATATTATTATAATTTATAATTAAAGGAAATAAATTTCGCGAAATGTTGCTACATTTTACTCTTAAAACACAGACAGTTTCTATGTTGTTGTTTTTTTTTTCTACATTACGAGCTTCAGTTTTTTAGCTTATCATCATCACACATAACCGAGTTAAGAAAATATTTGAAAAAATTCTATTTATTGCTGATACTTATTAAGCAAACATAGTTTCCAGAGAAGCAGTAACTAGTATAATTGTGGTGTTATCTGGTGGAACTTGAGTTGTTTATTTCCCACAAATATCATTGGTGGTATCAATGATTTTATTAAAAGTAAAATTTTATGTACACGTATACGTTTGTTTAATTTGAATTTTTTGAGTTGCTAATTAGATAAATTATATTCACCAATATTGACTATAGAAGGTATAAGCACGTGTGGATGGCTATTTCATTCCCACTAATTGGGGCTCTTCAAGAAACAGGAATTTTGTTGCAAACAAATTGCCTAAATAAGAATAGTAAAATCAAAAAAAAAAAGAAAATTTAAATATTTTTGTGTTATTTTTTCTTTCGTCATCATTTTTCAACTGGTAGAAATCCAAGTTGAAAAAATCATTCAACCGAGAAAAAGACGTGTTTCAGATTTTATTTAATGGCCGCAATCATAAGGAAAAAAACTAATAATTATTTATCTTTTGAATTAGTACAACTGGGTTTCTTAGAAGTTTTTTTTTTCATTTTTTGCTTTCATAAACAAGTGGTTTTACCAACGTTTTCTTTCACACTGCAGGATTTGATTGATTTTAATTTAATAGTAAAATTCTATATATTATTAATCCCTTAATCCTAGAGCTCTTTGAACATAAGCTGAATTAAAAGAAACTTTTTTAGTTTAGGATAAGGAACAAATGCTGGCAAAGATACCAGAAAAGAAAACTTTTTTATTCCTGATATGATTTGGTAATCCTTGAAGAATTTGTTAAAATCTATACAAAAGAAAAGTGTTGAGCAAAATCGTAAGATGAATTTCAGTTTAACTTATTTGATTTAGCCAAAGTTATTTAAGTGAAAAAAGAACTTTAAAAATGTTTCATTTAAAAACAAAACAATTTTACAAAAATTAAAATCGCTCCTATTCGACAATGAATTTGGTAACTTTATAATAGGATTTGTTTGTGATAATTGTCACAATTTCTTAAACTTTTCATAAATAGAGTAGGAGTATGCTATTACTCTGCTGCTATTAAATAGAATATTATTTAGATTTTCAGCTCACGAATGAATGAAATATACCTCCCTGACCATCTAGTAGTCAGCAATTTATTTTGCCGTATTTGAAGAATTTAATAAGATATTTCAACTTACTTGAATAAATTTCAAAGTTGGAAGGACTCCAAGTGAAATTTTGGACTTTTTGGTGAGTCCTATGCATTTGTAGCCCTGAATTTTTATCAGGGAATGTTTATACTTTGAAACTTTTTTGAATAAATTTTAAAGAGATGCTACTGAAATTTAGCGTTGGTCCATAAAAGTCGGATACAACAAGGGCCCCTATTTTGCTTAAGATTTTTAGATTTAATTGAATTCTTTTATTAATTCTTGTTGTAATAAGAATATCACTAAACCATATAAATTTCACTCAAATATCTCACCAACACTTCCCTAAAAATGTTTTTTTTAATAATAATTAATAAAAATTGGAAATTTCATAAAAAAAAATTCAACAAGAACTCCATATTAGAAAAAAATTGTAATTTAACTAATTAATGAAAATATCAACAATATATTTATTTTTATAAAAATTACACCGACAACTATAGTTTTACCAAAAAAAAAAAAAAAATTGTGCTTGCAATAAAGAAATTTTAAGTTCCACTCCAACTCGTAAATTCACAACAAAAAATATCTAAAAAGTTTTAGCGATTAAAAAGCTTTCTAAAAAAATCCCACTTTGGAAAATTAAAACAATTATTTTGCTGAAGGGAATATATGATTCGGCTGTACCTACCTACGACTTTTTAGCTTTCCTTTTTCCCTACACCGTAGGGAAAAAATATTATTCATGTGAATCCAGCTGTTCTCAATGAACATTATTTAATATTTATGTATACATACATGTAAGGTAACACAACTAAAAATGGTCATTCTCCTAACATAATTTGTATATCAAAATAAATATAGTGTAAAATAAGCAAAAAGATAAACTAATAAAACCTCTGATACCATTTATTATTTTAATAATTAATTTCAATTAAGCAAAACCATAAGAAACAAAACTGTAACACTTTTTATAAATAATGCTAAATAAACAAAAGAAAAGGAAGTAAATTGTAAAATTATTATTTCACAATAATAAGCAAAATAATAAAAAACAAAGTTGTTCTACTTTTTACAATTAGTGCTAAATAAGCAAAAGAAAAACTTAAATTTTTATAATGAATATTTTTTTTATTGATTTTTAATACAAAATAAGCAAATAAGTTTAAGTATAAAAGACAGAATATGAAATAAAGAAACCACTCTTGGTAAATGTAACTGACACGGAACACGTGCTGATTAACTTGTATGTATACCAATATGTTTATAACTATGAATTGATATCATATTTGGTTATGTAGTAAATTTTTGTCTTAGAATGTAAAATAAAAAAAATCAAACTGAAAATATATTAAATAATTAAACATTCAACTTTCTTTGTTGTGCCAACACTGGACGTATTTAAGAAACTCATTTGCAACTGGACTTTAATAGCTATTAGTGGCTTTGAACTTTAAAAAAGTATTAATCCTTTACGTAGGACGAACAAATGTTTGGCGGTAGGTATCTAAGAAATCATAAAACACCGTATGCTACATGTTGCTTTACAATATTTTGGGCACTCGAGAGTTCCTACGCACAGTGGCGCCCGTAGAGCAAACGAGGTTGCAAAAACCAAAATTTTTATGAGCGCCAACGAAGTTTTTAATAAACCCATGTTATAGGAAACTTTTCAACGATTTCAAATATGCCACTCTTAATAATATCACATTTTTAGTTTAGAAGATATAACCGTTCAAAGGTGAAAGACTTTCGTTTTTCAAAAAAACACACAATTTTTAGTCAATTTGTTGCGATTTCAGGTATAGTATCACGAAAAATAGGTAACGAATCGCCATATTTTTTGTTTGTATTGATTGATGTATTTATTAATTGTATAATAATAAAAAAAAATTACATGTTTGCTTTGTGTTTCTCCTGGTAAATCACTATTTAAAAACTATCCGTTTTTTCACTATTTTTCAACTTTGACGGAAAATAAAAAAAATCTATATTTTTCTATATTTGCCATATTTGCAAAACCTGTTCTTTGGTTATTTCTTTACATAATTCAAAAGGTTTTATCTACCTGTACGTGCCCGTTTGGCTTCTACAGGTAAAAAAGGTTAAAAAGACATGGTTGCAGAAATTGTATGGCGTCTATCCCTTATATGTTTTGACTGACAGTAGTTTTTTTAGTAGTAAATTTTTGTTTAAATTTTTTTTGTAGTAGTAAATTTTTAGGCATGGTAGCATAAGCCTATATATTGCAAAAAAAAAACAATGCCTGGATTAGTCTACGACTAAAAGTTGGCGCCACAATTACTGAAACCATTAAAGAATTTAAGTACTGAAAACATGGCGTTGAACAATTTAAAATTATTTGAACTGTTTAGAAAGTCAACCACACCAAAGTTTTTCACGGAAGCTGCTTTAGAAGAACTTGATAGCTTATACGGAAATATTGAGAGAAGCGAAATTATAAAAAAAAATTTTTATCTGATATATGCAAATATTAAGGCAAAATGGGTGAAATCTAATCGAACCATTCAGAACTTCAACTCCAAATACGAGGACTGGCTTAATGAAGACACCATCCAGGCTAAAATGGCAGTAGATAAACCCACCACATCAACCAGAGGAGCAAAGGGAAAGCCAAAAAAAAGTATTGAGGAGTGTTCAATTTTCACAAGAAAGAGGAAACTTGCCGATGGCACCAAGGACTTGAACACGAAGCATTTATCGGACGCGCTAGCTATTAAATATACAAAGGATAGTGAAACAGTTAGGTCTCAGATAACCAAATCTGTTGCTGATGCAAGCCCACTGTGACTAAAAAGGATTAAGGAAAGCATTCCCACGCCCACAAACGCACACATTAAAGGTATGGTTCCGAAGAAGCCTTGGCCTTGTTTATGGACTTAAAACTTTCCAAAGAGAAATATGAGAAACTACGGGCATCTTTAACGCGACACGGCGCTGAAGTTTTACCCGGATACAAGCATATTACGCAAGATAAAATAAATTCTTGACCACTGCATACGGAAGCTTCTGCGAAAGCCAATCTGCAGGATCTCATGGGCCAAACAGTGAAACGGTTGTTGGAGAGTCTTCCTGAAAATGAGGTGAAAATTCTTTCTGAGAAGTTGACTTTGATCAGCAAATGGGGCTGCGATGGATCATCTGGACAAAGCGTTTATAAGCAAAGGATATCTTCCGATGACGCTACAATATCGAACGGAAATATGTTTATGGCATCTGTTGTTCCTTTGCGGCTAAAATCTGATGTTTCCCTACACTGGAGAAATCCACGTCCGTCATCAGTGCATTATTGCCGACCAATAATGTTTCAGTTTGCAAGGGAATCGGCAGAACTCATAAGGACCACGGTGAAGGTCATTGAAGAACAAATAAGCAAGATTAAGCCTACAAAGCTGCAAATTGGAGAAGCAAAATATATTAAATGCACTTATGAGTTCCACCTGACCATGGTTGACGGAAAAGTCGTAAACGAACTGACAGGAACAAAATCAACAATGTCATGCCCGATTTGCAAAAAGAGTCAGAAGACCTTTGGTAATTTAAACGATATTACAAATGAAGAGAATTACGAATATGGAATGTCATCATTGCACGCAAGGATCAGGTGTATGGAGTTCTTGCTGAAACTGGCGTATACCCTACCACAAGAGGAAGAAAACTTCGATGAAAATACATCAGTAAAGAATAAGGAAAAGATCAGAAAGAAGAAAATACAGGATGCTTTTTTTAAACAAGTTGGACTAAAAGTAGACTGTTCCAAGCACGGATATGGTAACTCAAATGATGAAAACACTTCTAGGAGATTTTTTGAAAATGATGAGGCAGTAACTAAAATCACTGGAATTGACAATCAAATCGTGAAAAGATTGGGAACGATCTTGGATGTTTTAAACTGCAAAGAAAATGACAATTCTACAAAATATGGAGAATATGCGTCGAAAACTGCATCTCTCTTAACAAATTTTATAAAAAATATAGATTGCAGAACACATTCAAAACATCAAGGGTAAGGCAAAATATGGACCTCTTCAACATGTTGGCAGCATCTTCCGATCCACTTATTTCTTCCCTGCGGCATGTGAAGTCACGAAAAGAGTTAGAAAATAATTGTAGTTTAGAAATGTTTAGTCTTTTAGATATACCTTCTCTTACGATTTGTGATCAATATTTTACAGAAAATTGAAAAAAATAATTTTAAAAAAGTTATTTTTTTTTAATTTGTTGGGTAATAATTTAAAACATAAAACCCTAAAGAAAAAAAAAAAATAAAAACTATTTAAAAATGTAAAAATTTTTTTTAGTTACCATAAAATTGATTTTTCTACTAATTTTAACTTTGATAACTAATAAGTAGGCCCCTGCAAATCGTAGCCCCCTTTCCAAACGCTTATTTCATAGGCTGGACAGTTATCTATCATATGCTGTTTAAACTTTTTAATTATCTTATTCGGTTCAAAAGATATGATTTTTGCAACGATAAAACTCAAATGGCGCCACTGTGCTACGGTTAAAAAGACGTTTGAAGAATTCAAATACACTAATTAAGACTTCGAAAGCGCCTTCGGCTAAGATTGATTTCATAGCTGATTTCTTTAAGGATGCCCGTTTTTTTATGTTTTTCATTAAGAAGAAAACCAACTGGCTTAAACATTTGCACCAAAATAACAAAATTTTAACTAACTGAATAATTTTAGTCCAGTTTACGTTAACGAATATTTAAATTTCTAATTTTTTTGAGGAAGAAAAGTTTTTTTGTTTTATAAATTTTTATGTTAATCTTTAAAGAAAACAGAAAAAGTAAGAAACCAATTGAATGCAACATTTTCCGAATATCTGCATCCATCGTCAGCATTCCTCGCATATACCATCAAACTGTATACCAATAAAAGATGGTTAAACTATATTCTATTTCCAGTGATCTTTTATCCTTTTTTACACTAAAACCTTCTTCTAGGCATGCAACTAATTGATTGACTTGAAACTTTAAATGAAATCTTCACCAGACCTGATATGTTTAAAATAATTATAGTCTTTTCTCCCACTTGCAAAGTGGTTGCACACCTTGAATGTAATTTTATCCTGTATATTTTAGCGTTTATTTATATAAATCATATAAAGCATTCTCGAGTTAGGTCACAACGTTTCTTAAAAATACTGCATGTAAAACCAGATTGTTTCTTAATCCTAATAAACCCTCCAATACTCATGTTATTTTAGTTTAAACAACAATTTTTATGTCGACCAGTGTTATTGATTAATAAAAGTCGACACATTTTAATTAATGAAATTGGACTTATAATATATAAAAGTATTTAAACGTTTGCTGTCTGATTTATACAAGGGTGTTTGTTATTTGCTACACCTTTATTAGAAAGTGTGTGTTTGTGTCAATACTGTGACAGCGAAAATTAATTGTGAAATGTTCTTATCATTTTAGCAGTAAATTAGGTGGGAGTTAAACAAAGAACTCTTTCTTAAAGATAAATTGGGCAAAATACAGAGTGAGTGTCTAAATGGAATTTTAACTGAGCATAAAAATATACGTCTGACCTTATTAGTTATCAACAAAAAACAATATTATATGCATAATTAGATGTTAAAAAGGATTAAGAAATTGAACTTTTAAACTAAATTTGTAAAAGTTTAAATATGAGCTCTTCCTAAGAGTTAATGATTCGTGTAGGTCGCGCAAACATTAAACTTAAAATCTATATCTATCTATATAAAGTTTGTGTGTATAAGTATATGTATAATTTTGTAGCAGTTTTTCCCCACAATGTGACAAAAAAGTTTCCAAGTTTCCCTTCCTTTGAATAAATAACTTAATAAAGGGAATTGTAATCGAGTAAATAATCCGATCTAGGATGCCATTTTGGGCAAGCTAAATGGAATAGTAAATGAGCAGAAAATATTTTGAGTCGTCACAAAATAATTTAACTATCCAAATGGAAGTCACGGTGTTTAAGTAAATAAAATCAAACGTTGGCAGAATAATAATCATAAGCAACACATTGTTTACTCGTACAATATTTCATTAATATTAGTTTTGTACATTTTTTTCTCATTATCAATTTAAATAATTTGAATGGAAAATAAACGATTAATAATAAAAATCAACTCTAAAACTTGCAACTTCTAAGTTTTGTCTGTGTGCGTGCCTACTGAAGAGTATAAAAATTGCAAACAAATAGTAAGTCAGCCATGGGCAAGTAACCGGATAAGACTTCATTTAAATTACTTCAAAATTTAATTTAACTCAATTACGCTTATTAAAAAGTATAGCTATAGCTAAATTTATGAGGCAAGGATTTTGTTTGACCTTGAATAAACTGAAGTAAACTTGATTATCTGAAACAAAGTCCCTGGGAATTATGGTCTAGTTTTATCTGGTCAGAATTTTATTCGACTGGGTGTAGGAAGACAGAATAAAGTAGCTCTTGGTTTAGGCAGATCCGTATCTTATTCGGTCTTTCTAAAGTAAATATATCACAACTCACCGTGGGTCGACACCAGTTAGAACGTGTTGGCGTTGAACCAGGAAATGATATGCTGAATCTGGTTAACTGGCAGCAAAGGCATTCATTTGGTTAGACCCGATCAGAATTGTATTTTTTAACCGTGAATGGCAATCAAATGGTCATCGGTGAGATTAAATAAAGTCCTACATGAGGGAGTTTAAGGGACGTGTGATACAAATGTTGCTAACGGCGCGACCTTTAGTGTAGATTAAGTTAATTTAATTAAAAACTCAATAAATTTTTATTTATTATTTTTGTGCTTATTTTTTGTGTGTTTAACAATAAAAGATGGAAGTAGTTTTTTTGTATCGAACCTTGGAAGCAGCGATCTGTATCCCAACATAAAGGCAAAAACCCGTCATTACACAATGAAAGCATGTTTTTTTCTAGCTAAATGCTTTATTTATTTTGTCATAAATTATAAGCAATCTCATTTAAGGGCGTGTTGAATAAATTAAAAAAAAAAATAGTTTTGCAACAATCGTTTATGGCCCTATCACCCCGAGAGAATTCTAAAATTTAACAATAATTAGTTGATCAGCTTGGACAATACCTGAAACATAAGCATAACGCATTTTCCGCCTAACAACAAAAAAATAACGCAGACTACAATGAAGATAGTAATAAAACAGTTAAAAATTCACAACTAAACATCCCCATACCTAAAACATAAGTAAGGCACATCTACCGTTTAAAAACAAAAACAACACAAGCTGTAATCAAGATAACAATAACAAATTCACAAGTAAAATTCCATACCTAAAACATAAGCAAAACGCATTTACCATTTAACAACCAAAAATAAGGCAAGCATCAATGAAGAGAGTAATAAAACAATAACAAATGCACTACTAAACATCCCATACATAAATTATAAGCAAAGCACATCTACTGCTTTAAAAAACCACAACAACAAATAACACATGCAAATTTAAAGAAAAACAATTGGACAATCAAAAAACCCAAATGAAAGTAATTATTTTATGCTAACAGTAAACATAAAAAACTCCTTCCTTAGGTATAATTGCAATAATGTTAAAGATAAGCAAATTATTACCCTAATCACTAATTATTGCATATATTTATTGACGACCCTCGTATAATTGCAATAATCCTTACTTTATATAACACCACTTATTGCACATTATTATACTTACCAATATTCAAAAACAATCTGCAATGGTATACTTAAATTTTAACTAAAAAAACCTTCAATAAAAAATATTATTATATTTGGTCTATCGTAACGCGTACTATTTTGCCGTCCGTACACGCATATATTTTTGCTTCTTTTTTCCAACCACGAAGTTATTTTAATTTTACCGCGTTCTTTTTTTTCAACCACCAAGTTATTTTCGTTTTTCAATGTACTCTTCTTTCAACCTCGAAGTTATTTTCAATGTACTATTTTTTCAACCAAGGCGTTATTTTACTTTTTCATTGTACTCTTTTTTCAACCACCAAGTTATTTTACTTTTTCAATGATTTTTTTTTTCGGAACGCCTACTAAAAGTAGAGTACGCGTACGCAAACAATAGCTTTAGTGGAACATTCGCGTACGCGTACGCAAAAAAATATTTTAATAGAACACATTCGTGGTTGTGTACGGAAAATTTAAAAATTTAGTAACACACATAATTGTTATGAAAAGAAAAAAATGTTCGGGTTGGGTTTAGTTGTTTGTTTTTAATTTATGTACGAGAATTTTGTACAGTGAGTGTACTTTTCTGAACTCTGATTTAAAGCATGGTGAAATAATACAAGTTGGTCGCGATGGCGAATTCATTAATTTCGCCGTAAGCACTAAATGTCAAACCCCATATATAAAAAATATCTATGATTTTTTTATATTGTGTTTGACATTTAGCGTTAACGGCGAAAATAAGGAATTCGCCATCGTATGTAGTCATATATAGGATCAGCAATGAACCGATACACATCAACATCAATTTCTTGTCTGTTGTTTAGTCCCATCGTTTTTCTATCTTTGTTTAAAGGTTTTTTTTAGAAGTTCACAAGCCTTGCGAGTATTGAAAGTTAATATTGAAGAGTAAATATGGTTAATTTCGTAACACATGTTTTGCGAGCAATAATTCAAACTCTGGTAACACGAGAAAACATCAGCATTCAATAAAGAGTATATCTTTAAATTAAAAAAAGACCTTATCTGTAAAATCGTTATAGGTGGACACCCTTGAAATCGGCACAGAGTATGCATTGTTAGGTCTGCTATAATAACAATGAAAATAAAATTTCCTGAAGGGTGTCCCGATAGTTAAGTTATTTTCATAGGTCCTTATTGAAAGTTTATTATTATAGGGTGACCCATAGATAAAATGGAACCCTTTATGTGTAAGTCCAATTCCTTAAAAACAATAAGTTAAAACTAAACAGAAGTTTTCAATAAAGAATGTTCTTTAAATTCTTCTTTAAAATATTTACAAAACTTAATTGATTACCGCAAGCGACAAACTTTTAAAACATACGTTCAATTTTTATACTCAGACAACGGATTCCACAATAGTTGTACAGACGTTGCTGGTAATTTCAATTCAATACTTGCGCACATTAAGTACATTATTTACGATTGGCTACTTGTTTTTTAAGAAGCTACTTTTTTCTTAAAGATTCATAAAAGGAAGATAACGAATAATATGTATTTCTCAATATAAAAATTTATTATTCGAATCTTTTTGATTTTAATTTGCTTTAATTGTGCTTGATTCCTTCAAATGTAAATGCTTCATGATATTATCAAAAATATTTTTTATTTCAAACTACAAATTGAAAAATGAATGTTTTTGTTTTTTCTGAATATTTGCTGTATTTTTGCATAAAACATTTTTGAGTTGTTATTGTCTTTTTGTCTTATGGCTTAAATGGAGTTCTCGTTTAATCTATTTGGCTTTTGATATAAGACTTTCAAGTTTTCTTTAAAAAATTTAGGTAACGGAGCAGTAGTAAAATGATTATATGGATATGCTTTTTTATGAAAACTAATGCGCTCATTGTGACTCATATATATATATATATGATTTTTCACATGTGAAATGGTTGTTGTAGGAGGATGATTGTGCAACAGATTGTGAATTAGACAAAAGTTTCAATGCAAAAAGATTTCTACATTAAAGAAGCTTAATAAAATATTATAAATTAACAAAATATGGAAGGAAGATTTTTTTATTTCAAAATTTAAATTCTTTCTTGTTGATTGCTCTTAATTAACTGTAGATCATAATTCGGTTAACTTTAACGGTAAAAATTTTTTTCAAAATAGGAATTTTTTTCTATTGCAATAAAAATTTGCAGCTCTACAGAAATTTATGCAGTTAGTAGAAAAATTAAAAGTGTTTAATGCAAATCCAACGATAAAATTTATGTTTGTTTTTTATTTCATGATATGAAACGACATGTTGAAGGTTTTAGTATTTTAATTCCTTTTTATCCGTTTAGTCCGAAAATCTAATTTAAAATTGATTTTTCTACAAATAATGGTCTATTTCGAAAGGCAAGTGATCTAAAGCGGATAAAAATACTTTATTTTTGAGCCGACATTATCAATTCGTCTAATAATTGCTTTTTATAAATGTGCCTGTAGTCAATTCTGAACTGATTTTGAAATGTTTCCTTTATTTAAAAGGTTATGCTTGCAGATTATAATTTTTTTAAATAAAAGGGTGTCTACATACAACAGACATATTTTTTTACATGCATTATAAAAATTAGAAAAAATGCGTATATTATAGCATTCAATGACAAAAAGTAATACAAAAATATATCAAAAATTAAACGCCTTTTCCAAGGATGAAGGAAATTTGAGGCTTTTCTGTGTTGAGGGGGATTTTTTTGCAAGAAGTATTTTTAATATATTGCATACAATTAGCTTTCGAAACAATGAAAGAACCTAAAAAATTTTAGGTTTCGTTTTGCTGGTAGCAAAAATGTATTTTCTTACAAGAAATAATATCTCAATTCAATTAATCATTATTGGGAGGTGTTATGCTCATTTTTTATACCCAACCAATAAAAATTTCAACAGAGGTATTGACAATAAGTTATTGTACCAATCTGCCCCCCAGATTTTTTTTCAAAAAAAAAAAAAGATATAAATCAGCCCAGCCGTTTAGCCGTCAGTAGACTTTTAACATACAAACAAACACGTATAGATTTATATGCATACATACTCGTATACAGATTACATAAACAAATATTTTGTTTGTGACTAAACATTTATTTAGTCACAATTATATTTTGAAATTCTATGTATTTTCAACTTCCAGAATAAGTTTAATTTGCTTAATTTTACTCACATAAATACAACCACATGGGTGTGCGTGTGTGTGAGTCTTTAACAAAATCCTTAAATATTCGTCCCCTTTTCATTGTATTATAAATTTTTATTGTATTTTAATGGCTTAAATAACCAGTCATTATGTTAGTTTATTGTTAGACACATGATTTAAATGCTGTTGTATGACAATAAAACCACCACTTAAGTGGTTGTGTAAAACTTGTATGTAATAGGTGTTTTATTTTGAGGCCTGCTTAAACTGACGAAAGGAAATAAACGCTTGCACAATGCTGCCAAATTATCTAGATTTACTTTGAAAATCAGTTATCAAGTCGTACAACTTATAAGTGCAAGACTTTCATTTTATTTTCGTAGTACGTTCAGTGGAGATGACAATAACTTTCAATGAGTTTTAATTTGAAAATCAAAACCTTCGACTTATAACCTGTTCAGACATACGTTTTAATTCATACAATTAAAATTTTAATTGAGTACTTAATTTTGGTGTTCACACATATCCAATTTAATTAACTTAATTAAAATTTGACAGTAGAATATAGTTCTGTTCAATAACAAGAAGTTGTTACTATTTGTTATTGGAAAGTGTTTACTTCAGTACCTCAAAAGAAGCAGCGAAAGAGTAAAAAAGAGTAGAAGATGTGAATGTTAATAAATTTGTTACTACTTTTGTTACTGTCAAGAACAAAACAGCTGATTCTTGTTCCGTTTTACAAAATAAGTTAATGAATATTAAATACTTTGAACTGAAAGTGTTTATTAGCACTCTCCACGAAAATATTTACATCACATCGGTGTGGCTTTTTTGCCATAATTTATATGGTGATATTAAAACCGAATATCTACGCTGAAATTTTTTACAACTCCACAGCAAAAAATACACATAACATTTATAGTTTTCGGTTTTAAATACAAAATATTTGAATTGAACCTAATGTTTGTATAATAGTTAGAAGAAAGCTAAGGAAACTATGTACAAGTAAACGCCAGGTTAATAAAACAATAAACAAAAGAAATAGAATAAAATAAACTAAAAGTTTTACAAAAAATACAGAAAATTTGCACACAATCGATGACAAAGCTCTTGCAAATGCTAGCTGTTGCAATACAAAATGATTTAAGCACCGAACACCGCTTTTTTGCTGTTTTAGATACAAATTTTTTTTTATGGTTTGTTATTTTTTCCAAAAATGCGTTTTTTCCATTTTTTTATTTGGAATAGTAATGTTGTAAATTTTTATTTTACTCTATCGTCGCTAGTTTCTGCCGGAAATTTATTGAACAGACCTAATTTTTACATTAGAAATTTGTGTTTGTAAATTTGGAAGAATGAAGAGAACTTCGGCTTTCAAAGAAAGTTTGCTTGTTTTTATTTAAAATATGGAACTCTTCCAGTTTGTACGATCAAGTTTTGACTGCACGCTAGCTTTGAATTTCCATAAAATGTTCAAAAACTTTTCATTTCATATAATTTGAAAATATTTTATTTTTCATTTTTATGGCATTCAGTTTTGTATTTGTATAAAATTTTCTCTAACTGAACACACTTCACAAGGGTTGTTGGAGTAAACCTAATCAATTATCGACTTAATAAAGAGCTAATTGAAAAATTTTTTAATTAATTTCTTATATGATAAATTAAATTCAATTAGGGACTTAATTGCGTAAATTCCTTTATTGTGCAATTAAAACGTATGTCTGAACAGGGTATTAGATTGATAGAGAAATAGACCTAGATGAAATAAATGTCCTGACTTTTCTTTGACTATTTAAAATGAAAGGTCTTTTAATAATAATTGCACAAATATTTTACCTTCCTCACTTTTAATTTTTTTGCCTCCAGGGTAATGAATTATGTCAGAAAGGCTCGTTCCTTTAACGATCCCTAAGCTTGTATACAAATTGAAAAAAATCTTAGCTGGTATGTAAGAAAATAATCAGTGACATAACTGCATTCTATGATTATGTTCAAGAAACAAAACACCAAAAAATAGACTTTCACTTAATAAGGTATGTGCTACAATTACAAAATATTGAATTTTATTCTTGTAGAGATATTTTTTGCTTTTCGGGTCAGCAGAAACTCATGTGTTCATGAGCTTAAATCCCAAAGTTGCATAGTACGAAATACTAGACGAGTAAGGAAAAAAGTAAAACTTACATGCTTCTATTAAATATAAAAATAAATTCTTCTTTGCAAAAGTGAAAAAGAGAACAATACTGTTGCTGCGAATATAAAATTGTTCTAGTGACCATATTATTATTATATATTTTCTCTTTTCATAGGTATCAGAGAACATTACCAAAATTTCTCTTAGCAAAATTTTTATAATGAAGAAATTTATATATAAGGAGTTTGGTAATATTCCAATTTTAGAAAAAAAAGCTAAAAGGAAATATCTTCACACTCGCTCTGTTTTCATGGGTTAAGTTATCATTATGATTTATGAAAAGTAATTTTAGCTCCTCAGAAATTTATGAAGTGTTCACTGATATTCAATATAAAGCCTATTGAGAAAGTTTTAGTCAAGCTTAGGTTTAAGGTTTTTACTTTTTTTTAACTAAGAAAAAAATTATTTATTTGTCTATTTTCAAACAAACAAGTAAATATTATTTTATATTTACTATTTTATATTTAGCAGTCGACACAAACAACTTTTTTAAAAGTAACGGCGCTACATATGAAAGCAACTGATAACAGGTCAATGACATTAAAGTCTAAGAAACAGGTTGCCATTTATAATAAGAACTTTTATGGTTGTTATGAACCATTCGTTTACCAGAATACTTAGGAATTGTAAAGGCTACCTCATAACATTTTATGTAATCAATATGATAATCAATAACCTCTTAATAAAACAAATATTTACTGATTAACACATTTAGTATGCTTACATCTCTGGAAATCATGACATGTGCAGATATATCTGGGATTCAGTGCTAAAAGGGCCAATGTCAGTTTTTGATTGTTTCGAGTTAGCTCTTATATTAGGTTCCTTATTTGCTAACTTTTCTTTTGCTCCAATTGGCAATCTTTAATTTAGCCCAGAACAGCTCTGTAAGGAATTTGCTGGCTAATGTCACTATGAACTCATTTACAATTGTTAGTGTTCAAGGAGCCAATGTCAACTTTGGGCCTTTTAGCATTAACAAATTTACAGTTAATCATAAATTCCTTGCGGCAGGGCATACATATATGGAAGCGGATAGTATTCACGCAGCAATAGAAAAAAACGAAAAGCGTACTACTGCTGATATAGAGTTGCTTCTTGATTGGGCGAATTTAATACGCATGGTGCCAAGGAGACCTCCTATAAAAGCAATCGAATTGGAACAAGCCGATTTTTTAACTTTAAAACATGTTTAAATACTTATTATGTACATCGTAAAATCAGTCTTCAAATGGAAAAGTTTAATGGGTTCGAATTAAATGGATGCAGTGTTCAACTAGTATCAAAATATTTTATATAAATATTCATTTGAGGATGCGTTTAAGTTCTTTGATATATGCAGAAATAACAGAAAACCCGAAAGGACAATCTCCCCAAGCTTCTACCGCTCAACAAGGAACCAGTTCCTTTAAATTCACAAAAGTTTAATGACTTAAAAGCACTTTTGCCTTACATTAGCAATACTAATCGTACGTACTACAATCACTTTATTGAATAGATAAGTGCAAATGACCATATCGTGGATTACTTTAAGGATGAAGTTGTGGAAGAACGACAGGACATATCACAATAATGAAAGCTTTTTTTACATATTTTTTACTTATTTTACTACTTTAAGTTTTTATATGTCATGTTTAATGACATTATGTATTTATTATTAAAAACGTATGTACGTAACTATGTAATCCTTTAAATTTATTATTTTTAATAATATAATAAAAAACGGCAAAATATTTCTATTCTCCTTGTTATTGTTCCTGTTATAAGGGCCAATGTCACAAAGAGCAAGAAAAAATTAAAAATAAGTTAGTGCAAAAAGGGCCAATGTCATCGTTTTTTCCCTAATTTAAAAAAAAATTTAAAGAACCTATTTTACCACGGTTTTTATTACATTGTTTTACGTGTCTAACACTAATTTGACTGAACTGTAAGCTAAACAATATTTTCTAAAAATTTCAATTCTAATTTTCTTAAAACTGATTTTTATGACATTGGCCCTTTTAGCACTGAGCCAGATATATATAAACATAAAATAGCACAGTAAATTTAAAGTTTAATTTATATTATTTAATATTCCCGTGTTTTTAGTTTTTAATTTTTAATTATTCAAATTGCAAGTGCCCGTGCATTAAAATAAAAAAATAAAATAACGTAGTGTTTTTGTTGTTTTTATTTTTCAACATCTTTAAACTGTATAAAAGAGTAGAAAAAAAGTCTGCCGTATGCAGTGTGTAAAGAAAAATAAAATCAATGTTGATTATTGTTGTTTTTGCTTGAACTTTGATTTTTGTCTTTTCTTTATGGTTTAGACAGAAATCTTTAGTTCATTTAAAATATTTGTGAGAAGTTTCCTGACGAGCTAAGTAAGCAATAGCGAAATGGCCATCGAGACGTGCTTTCACCTTCAATAATCAACACCGGGAAAATAGCACAGTAAATTTAAAGTTTAATTTATATTATTTAATATTCCCGTGTTTTTAATTTTTAATATATTCTTAATGTTTATTAATGTGAAGGTTTTTCATAACACACATTATGCTCTCTTTCTAATGATGAACAATTTAAAAGTATTTAAATGGTTAATAATGTTGAGAAAAAACTTTGAGCGATTTAAAAAATCATTTTTAAAGTAAAACGAAAGTAAAATAAACTTAAAAGTTATGATGGCATTTTTTTGATTCAGGTAATTATTAATTTTAAACAAAAGTTTAAATTATGTTTTGATGCACTGCAAATTTTATTAACTTCTTTTTTTTAGCATTTTAAACCGAAAGAGGGCTGCACTGAGAAAAATATATATACAAAAGAATATTTTAGCCGTTATAAATTAAATTATAAATAGAAGTACTTTGCAGTATGGAGATTACCAACCCAAGTTTTCGCTTCAATTTCTGTCCAGCTGTCCGTCTGTCACAGCCCGCAATCTCTGGAACTGTCATATGTAGTCTCTTGAAATTTTCACAGAAGCCGTATTACTGTGGCCGCTGTAAATTTAAAAAATATGAGGGTGTTCCAAATAAAAATATTCATAAATATATTGTTATACTTTGTACCGTGATAGGTAGACAGGTAAAATTTACACTGTATCAGTGGAGCTATGTCCTATATAGGAGCAAGTACAAAAATCTAAAATTTAAATCAAAGGGTGTCCCAATAGTAATTTAAATTTCATATATGTGGCAAGGAGAGTGATCCTGTGGTCAGTTTGTTTAAACTTTTACTACTGTAGTCGCAAACGTTTTGAATTTACACATAGTATATAGCGCTCTACAACGGCTCGCATAACAAGCTTGAAATTCATTAACACAGACCCCATAAATTTTCAAAAACAAATAACAAAAACATGCATTTTAAAAGGGTGTTCCGGTGTTTTATAAGCACAAAAGATTGCATTTTCTCCTGAAAGAAATTTGTAATATATTATATGTCCTAATATAATATATTCCAAGTCCCAACGAAAATATCAGTGTTATTGACGACATTTCTTATAAATTTTTTAATGTTTTCGCAATAAAGTGAAAGCTGACTTGCAAACTATCGTCAAAGTGAAAATTAAAAAATTTACTTTTTTATTTCTTCATATGCTTTATTTTTTTAATTTTTTCATATTCTATTTGTTGTATATTTTGTTCTATATGTATATGAAAAGAAAGAACGAACGTTTCTTTGTTCGTCTTAAAGCTATAGCTGCTTTATCTTGTTACTTGGTAACTGTAACAGATTGCAACTTAAAATGGTGTTCAAATAACTCACCAAATACGCATAAATTGCGAAAAACTGGCGTGATTGGAATTATGGGCGTGGTACCCTCCATACAAAGTGAATAATTATTATCGTGATTTTGCACAAGTAACTCATAGCTGCATAGCTGTAAAACAAATTGTCTGAATTAAAATAGTAGGCGTGATACCACCCTCTCATTGGGATAGCAAAACGCACCGGGAATAGCTAAAATGTATATAAAGCACAAATTATCTTTGTTTGTTTGTTGGCTGGAAAGCTATAGTTGCCTACGGTAGTAAAATGATTTTTTTTGTAATGTTTACAGTTGTTTCTAAAGATCCGATAGAAAATCTTTTAAATCGTGAAACTATAGAAGTTTGAGCCTTAAAATTTATATCAAGTCTGAAAATATTTATTTTAATTGAAATATGAAACTAAATTCGAAACTGAAAATTTTTTCTAAAGAAAGGTTTGAAAATTTTCCTTAGCTTATAACTTGTTGATAAGGTCACATAAAATTGAATGTACTTGTAATAATTGTAAATTAACGTATTGAAGTTGTAACATTTTCAATGAATAAACATTTGTCAACAATTTATCCACAAAATTGTAATGTAACTTCCATATTAATTTGCAGAGTCAATACTAGAAGAATATCACTCAGATCCGTATTATTAAATAAGTAGAAACACAGTTCAAACAATGTATTCCTATTCATCAATGGGGATTTTTTTTATAAAATTAAATAATAGACACTCATGCTACAAAAGAAGTCTAGATGAATAAAATATTGTTTTTCGTTCAACATCGAATTGATAAGGTATGAGATCAGAATAATGCAAAACTTCCCCACAAAATACAATAAAGTTTTAGAATGCTTTTTGAATAAACTATAATTAACACTTTAAGAATGAGATTTTTTAGTTTCGCCATAGCCCACTGAAGCCGTTATTTCTCAGGATTTATCTTGACACTAATTTACGACTGTTTCCACACAGCTTCTTTAAGTATTCAAGAAAATTCCCAAGAATAAACAATAAATAATAATTATAGTAAAAAAGTTTGACATTGCCAGAGGATCAGATTATTTTCTTCTATTCGAGTAAATAACTATAAACGTCGTGTTTGGAGAAGGAAAACAGAAGCTTATAGCTAAAAAGGGTAGACCTATTCAGGATACTCAAACGTATCCACTTTTTTCATGTAATAAAAATTAACACACTTTAAAAAATAATTTGAATTAAAAATTCTCCATTTAATTTTTTTAGGGTAAAATAATGATTTTCGTTTAACTTTTAAATAAACACTGAGAACTTTATTTTTAAATTATTTATATACAAAAGAAAAAACAGAAAAATCTTTTTTAAATACAGTTAATTTGTTTTATATTTATTTTCTGTCCCACAAAGTATCATTATTTTTAACCTACACTTGATTATATTTCTTCTTCTAATGACTTTTCTTTTTATTTCAGTAGAAAAAAAAACATTGAAATTTTCTTGTTTCGTACCAACAACAAATAAACCCAAAAAAAGCGAGTAAATAAATGTTGTAAATATAAATTTATTAGAATGCGGCTGTGTATATGATTGTGTGTATGTGTTTTGTTTTATTGAATTGATACAAATGACTTCCCTGAAGATAACGTGACTTGCCCATACACGGATGTAAATTATATTCCATAAGCGACTAGTACTAGTCCAATGGTAACTCATGTGTATAGAGAAACATGTTCCATTTAACATTACGATGTCCAAGGGCTGGACCATATAACCCAGCTTTGCATTACATGGGAGTAGTTTCAAAACTACTCTATGTCACCACACGATGAAACACCCTAGTGGGTTTGTTTTAAAACTACTCCATATCACTACTCTATGAACACCCCGGAGGTCTAGTTTCCAAGATACTCTATTCCACTTCTCCATTAAACACCAAAAATAAAATTTTTCATGATAGTGGTCTATTTTTTTATTTATTAAAAACATTTATGAACTTAATATTCTTCATTTGAAAAGTGAGTTAAAAAACAGGAAGTAAATTACATTTACATGTGTTTGTACTAAGAAAAGCTTCCATTTTCAATTATAAAAAGGAAACTATTAAATTAACTGTGCCACCTTCATCTAAGTTTGTTTAATACCGAAATGCTTCTACTGACCAGGCTACACAGTCACTATGTTTAGTGGTGCTTCAATATTTTCGACAAGCGTAAGTGGAGATAGAGGCACATCTATACCATGAGTTCTTAGTATAGCCAAAATTTCCCTTATATTCTTCCTTGAAGAATATGTACTTTTATATTATTAAACATACTTTTAAAATAATTGTACCACTTTTTACTGTACAGTGTACATACATAATATTGTTTACGAAAATAAACAATGGATGGCATCAGAGTTACCACTATGTAATCTTTCAACAAATATAATACTACTTAGTTCTAACTGCACGAACTGTACAGCTCTTGGCAACACTTTATGCAATCGTTAAAATGCGAACACTTGTCGCTTAACAACAAATTCTTATTGGAAAATAACATTGTTCATGACTGCATTACATAGGGCCATGTTGTAGCTAATCCATTTCAAGTACAATGGACTACGTTGCCCAATATTATCTGCAGGGTTCGACTCTCCCGTAAGGTATGCTTCATTTTTTCCAATGTTTAGTTACGGTTTCTCTTAATGTTTTTTTGTATTTTGAAATCTTCTTTCCAAAAAGATATTACGAGTTTTCTTTCTTTTTGATGTTGCAACAAATTTTCTTTTTGGTTAATCTTCGAATAAAATTATCAGACATTTTGCTTACATTGATTATAATTCTCAGTAATTGATTATAAAAGTCTTATGTCTTGTTAAAATTCTTAGGTTAGTTAGTAATGATTCGATTACCTTTCCTAAAATTTGTTGCTGCGTAGAAGCGTATACTTTTAACAAAATTATACTTAAATTACAAAGTATACCTTTTTGAAAACATGGTAATTAGCGATTGCTTTTTCTATAATTTTTCAAGTAGTCTCTTCTTACATCGCAAAAACTATATTCTCGAAAGGGCTGCTCTTGTTACAGTGATGAACCTTTTCATTTGACCGAAGTATATTATACTTATATAATTTTATTCAAAACTAGATTAAATGAGCTATAATTTTAAACGCAGATCGCATAATTTTTCTTTGAAAATTGTAGAGGTGAGTGCTCTGGTAATATTATAGTGCGGTATTACCGGTTTTGTTTTTTAATCAAAATTTGTTAACTTTAATTAATTTTTTAAATGGGCGATGATTTTTACTTTTATAAAAAACACAATAAAAATATATCTGGCTGCGTTTCCTTTCATCTGTCACCTTTAATTTAAAAGTATAAGGTCCATTGTTATTTGTTAAGTTTTTTTAAATGCTAAAATGCCAAATTGCCAAGGTGTGTCACAAACGTAATGCGAAAAATGTGGTTCTGCATTATGCTATAACAAAAATAATAACTGCTTCCGTGCGTTCCATCTATCATAAAATATTCAAAACTTTTTAGGCAATGTAACATTTCTGTAACACCAATTTTTTTTTAAATTAACAAGTAAAAAATATTTTTTTAAAATTTTTTTAATAAATATGTGTTTTTATTTTAATAATAGTAATAGAATAATAACTATTTGCATTTAAAATGACATGTTGCCCTATAAAGGATTAACAAGGATCGCCGTGGCTCTTGAGGATAGATACGTACACTGTGACTATGCTGGCAGTTTACTGTGGTATCGGTGTCCTTGCCAGAAAGTAGTGTTTTCCATATAACGGTTTCTACAGGTTTCCTGGGTAAAGAGGAGGAGGAAATAGTGAAGCATCTTCTAAGCCAATGTGCGGCTCTCTCCGCTGATACCAAAAAAAAACTTTACCTGGGTGGCGGAACCTTGTGTAGATTCCTAAGAATCCTGGGACCTCCTACACCTTTTCTTCAAAGATGTAACAATAGGATTACAAGTACCGAAGTAAGTCAGACTTTTATATAATTGGGCTACAATTTGTTTATCCTCATAAAACCTGGCCCTTTAGAAACACGTGCAATATTTTCAAGTGATCAAATAAAAGTAATTTTGAAACAAATTGTCGTATAAATAATTTTTCCAAAAAAACAAAAACCGACTACAAAAGAGTTTTTAACTGTCTTTCTATAATGGTTCAAAAGTTTGGTCACACACAAATTACATCAACTATAGAAACATCCTTTAATGTGGAAGTATTCATTTTATACTTATTGCTCTGGCGGATCTAACAATACAGGTTTCTTTTCGTCTGTCTAATACTGTTCGAAAGTGTGGCCAAATTCCTCAAATTACATCGACCATCGTAATAGTATTTAATTTATAGTTTTAAATATTGTTACTTTTTTTACTAGTTTTCAAATTGGTCCAATTAACTCACTTATGTGAACACCCTTTATTTTCTAAATTCAATTTGTAAACTTGTTCTTATAGCGAAATTAGCAAAACAACATTGTAAATTTTATCCGTCTGTTTACAACTGTTTAAAAATATGGCCATATATATTATGTTAAACCAACTATTGGTGCCCCCTTTAATTTATAATTTTGCATTTTTATAGTTTTTTATTCTAACGGTCATCGTATTCCATATTCTGTGCGAATTGTAAGCCTTTGTTCATAATAGTTTAAAAAAAAAGGGGACACCCTTTAATTTTTAACTTTATTTTTTGTATTACTTATTGCTGCTGGGAGCAATCTGCAAGCATAATCTGTTACGTAAAAAGAAAAATCTTTTAAAATTGGTTAAGAAATGAAATAGCACAAGTTTAAAAAAGCAACATTCGGAAGAATTAATAACCCGCTTCTTTTTTTAAAGTCGGTGAAAAATAGAATGATATTACACATACGCATTTTTGTTGGCTTAAGTTTAAATATTTTGGCATTGATTAAAAAAATTGTATTTTGAATAAATTTTCTATATAATAAAGTCTTTAAAAAGTGCGACATGGTCTTGATCCTAATGATTTGTGTACATTATTCCCAAAGAAATAAATAAACACATTAAATTGTTAACAGCAACTTGACAGCTGTACACATTTTAAAGAATAACTATCCCGAGAACTTTATTTAGTCGCTTAAGTGAACCATGCAGCGTAAAACCCGTATAAAAGGCTCCAATTCATAATCATCTTAAATTGCTTTTATGTATGTGTGTGTTTGGAAATGCAAATGTATTTATTTCATTGTTTGAATTCTCTCAGGAATCAAAACGTGTCTCTCTTAATTTTGTTTTTTTACACAATTTTTACACAAACGCACACATACATGTGTAACTTAAGGTTGGATTTAAATGCTTTTATAAAATTTTTTTCCTTTTTGTATTTGTTTTAGTTTTGTTTGTTTCCTGTTTTTCGTTTTTAATAATTAATATGCCCTGCTTTCTTGGCTTCATTAATGTATAACAAATAAATAACGTGTGTGTGTCCCAATTGTTGTTTTAATATTTTGTTTGAGTTTTTAGGCTTCAAAAGAATTTTATTGAATATAAAAAAGCAATTCACAAACACTCACTTACAAATGTACACATTTATAAAGGGTGTACAAACATTTTTCAATATTCTTAATTTGCTCCCATTTATAAGGTGAACTATTGGCGACACTAAAAAGCCATTTGCCATCTGACAGACAGCCTCTTTTTGGTAAAAATTATTCGTACATCACAAATAGGGCGGCGTTATTCGTTGCAAAGGAATATCCGATGTAGACAGTACAGTTGGCTTTTGAACTGATTTTGTAGTTGTTGAAAATTAAGGAGAGTTTTGTTATTTTTGGGTCAATTTAGTGGATTTTACACCAGACGCGGTGGTTTAGATTTGTCTGTAATACTTTAGTGTCTTCAAGACTTAGTGAAATGTTCTTAGTTACGTTAAAAAAACTGCATTTCTAAGCATCTTTCCTATTTTCCTACAGCTCTAGTTCTATAGTTTTGAGAAGTTATACTTGATGCGAAGAGGATCCGTTGAACATCACATCGATGATACCTTAATAATTTTTATTAATCGTCAAAATAACTGAATGTAGCCTCTAGCCAATGATAGTCGGGATATGTATCAGCAGCAAGTGCACCTTGGTCCTCAATAGTTACTGGAGCACATTTTTTTGAAAATAAGTTTGGTGGAACAATATAAACGAAAATTTCTTTTTGTCTAACTGGGATTTTGGGTGTTGATTTGGAGACAGTGTAATTTCAACACGATGTAGCCTTAAGACCCACAGCCCCTAAAATAATTTAACTAAAGTCGAGTAGCAACGATGTATAGAAAATCACAAATTGGGAAATCATCAAAAAATGCCGACAGTTAAATAATCGATGAGTCTTGGTCGAAACAGGAATAAAAGAATCAAAAGAAAACTTCATAGCGATCATACAGAAGACATAAGTTGAGCTAATACGAAAACCTAAAACAAAGGGCACGTTCGGCAGCTGAAAATAAGAACATTAAACTGCTGTACGCCATTACAAGAGTTGCTGATGATAGAAATCATCATCAATTTCGACTTATTAAGGCCACGGTAGATAATTTGACCCGAAAATATTATTAGCTGATTTATGGGCAGTCAAAATTGGCATTCGAAAGCAGCGTACTTAGTGCAACATAAACGTGTAAATGTGATATGATAATATCAGTTTATTAGTTATAAATCAGACTTGTCATAAGCTTTTAATAGTGGTGACTGTAGATTGCCGTGTTTATGCTTGATGAATAGTGATAAGAAAAGAATTCTGAATTAATTATTTTTTATGTTAAACAACGGGAATTTTTTTTAATTATATTGATTAATTTTTAAAATATTTTTTTTCATGCTATTTTCCCGATTAATTAAATAAAGTGCCCGTGCGTAAAATAAATGATCGTAGTATTGTGTGATATTTTATTTTTCATCCTCTTTAAATTGTATAAAAGAGCTGATAAAAATTCATCCGTATACAGCGGAGAAGGAAAAATATAATTACTGTTGGTTATTGTTGTTTTTGCTTAAACTTTTTTTTTTGTCTTTGCTTTATTTTTGTCTTTGCTTTATTTTTGTCTTTGCTAATCTTTTGTTTATTTAAAATATTTGCACGAAGTTTTTTGAAGAGTTAAGTAAGCGATAACGAACTGGCCATCGAGACGTGCTTTGACCCTCAATAATCAATATCGGTGATTTATATAATTAATCGGGAAAATAGCACGAAAAAAATATATTTTAAAAATTATTTTTTATATTTTCGTTTCGGTTTGTTTTCCGATTTTGATTTATACGATTTTCTTTCAAACAACCTCAGCTTAATATATTGCAAACTTATTAATGTTTGAATCTGTGAAACGAAAAACTGATGCTGTTTACAACTTGATTATTAACAAAATCGCTTTAAATATTGTTTCAAAATAAGATTTCCCTTCGTTAAAGCAAAAGCAAAAAATCTTTTATAAAAATTTATCGTTAAGGTGATACAAATCCCACGGAAAAATTAATGGCCTTAACAAGCAATACCAAAATTGCCTATCACGTTTCCTCATTTTTCAAACTAAGTTGTTTCATTATGCCAAACTTCAAAAAATATATCCGTTCGTTTTCGAGATATTATTAACTTTTTTTCATATCGCATCAACCCTAAAAACCTCTACTATTACAAAAACCAGTGTGAAGGGTATCGATGGGACAATTTTAACAGAAATAAACGACCAACTTCAGTTACCAAAAAGCATTTCTAGGATATTATTTTACCAACTCTAGTACCAACAGTCAATTAAAGCGATCGGGTATCCAGATGAAACACGACATTAATTCTTTAGCGCTCGCAAATGAACGAAAGCCTAAAAACTATAGCAGTTATGAATAATAAAATATTCTCTGGAAAGTAAAAAAAAGCATTTCTGGAGAACATCAGGGTTTTCTCGTGTCGCCCGCATGGTTCAGGCCACTATTTTAATATTTGTCGATATATGTCAGTTGTATTCCAGACACAGTGAAAAGGAAAGTAAAATCAGACACATTAAAACTAATTGCATATTAATGCCGATACACTTGTACATCTAAAGAAGGTCGAAACGGATAGGGCACAGCTCTCTAGTGAAACCCACCAGACTCCACTGCACGAGGAAAACCAAAATAGAACAACCAAAATAATCTTTCAATGAAATGCAAAAATATAGCATGGGATGGTAATAGTTGACGAAGTTTTCGTGAGGCAGAGAATAGATGAAGAAGAAGAAGAAGAACAATTATATACATAAAGATTATGAAGTGATTTATTCTAGTGATCAGCAAGGCACCTATTGATCATGTGATTGAACCTTTTGCATTTTTTATTGCAGTTATTTGAAGTCAATGGTAAATTCAAATAGGAAATTTAGCGCTGCTTTAGCGAATCTCCGATACGTTTCACTGTCATGTAACAAGGAAACATTGACAGCCGCATTCATAATTAATATGTTTGATTTATTAAAGGTTTATAAAACAAATTTTCTTACGGCATTCATCGTTTACTTAATCTTTTGTTAATCGAAAATATTTCTGTAAATAAGGACATAACTTTTTTACTAATTTTAAAACTGGTGTAAATTTCAGGACACCTTTTATAAGTAGATTTAATAATTTAAACTGATGACATTTTTTATCTCTTGTAAAATTTTTTTTTACTGAAATTTGTAAAAAAGCAACGAGATTGTTTTTAATATAATTTCAGTAACATTTATTTTAATGCGACCTACTTTTTATGGGAAATATTTTAATCCAAGTTAACAGTTTTTGATCGAAATATTTAAATCTGTGGAGGGATGGGAGCTATGTTTTCATGTATCAATTTATGTACATGCATGTTAGTCCTTTTGTTTATTTTTAAATACTTATTTTATCGCTGTTCCTTTTTGTTCATCCTACTATTTGAAAAAAATGTTTTGTTGGATTTAAAGTTATTAAATAATATTTTTTATACTTTTTGTATATTCTGTGTTTTTTTATGTCTTATTTTTTATTGTGTGTGTTAGTGTATGGTTTTTGACTGGAGGTCAGTAAAAATGAGAATAAATAGAAAGTGTTTTTTAAAATTTAAAAACTTTTGAACTCAGCTACATTTTATCTCTCTTAATATATTTTATGAAAAAAAAGAAAATATAAAAATTGAAAATATAGTTTATGAAAATTTGTTGGCCAAAGTGCAGTTAATAATGTATCAATGACAATGACAGCCAAACTAAAGCCTGAAAATGTTAAACTTCAGTCAAATAAATATATCATGAGAATGTTTTTAGGATTAAAACTAAAATTAGTTTTAAAAGATTACGCTTTTTAATAAATCAATTTTCAAAATAATTAGTAGAAGAAGACATTATCGTTGATTGCATTACTTTCAAGACAGTAATAACCAATATATCGCTGGTCTCATGTAGAAAGGCCCTAACTCGCATATAAGTAACTGTAAGGCGAAGCAACCCAAGCTCTCGGTCCAATAGATTGTTAACACCAATTATTCTTTTAGATACGTATGTGTATTTTATTTCTTTAATTAAATGGCGTTGAAATTCCTATTATTAAACATACAAATAATTCGACATTATATTATAAAATACTTATATAAAATTTACTTTACTTTTTTAGTTTGAACACGGAGCAAGCTTCATCGGTCTTCTAATATTCGTGTCACTCACAACCAGCCAATCTCTCCTCTTTTCTAATTTTATCTATACCCAAAGCTTGCTTATCGCGCTTGGAAAGTTTACAATATTTTAATTTGATTTCGACATACAGATGTCACTTATATACGAATTAAACAATTACAAAGAAAAATACAAATATCCACCACCATACTTTAGCAGTGGCGGTAACACTCCCCCTCAGTATGTCGAGAAGTATTCGAAGGCTTACTCCAACTTCTTAGCCACGTCTAAAAGCGATAATTTTGCGGATGGCCTCTCCAAAATACCACACGATGTCATCACCTTAGCCTTTCTTACTTGACCATCGTCGGACTTGAAAATTTCAATAACTTTTCCTCTGGGCCACACATTTCTTGGACTCATAGGGTCAACCACAATCACGAGGTCTCCAATATCCAATGGCTTCGTTTTTTCGAACCATTTAGATCGACATGTCAAAGTTGGCAGGTACTCTGCCACCCACCTTTTCCAAAATCTCTCGGCAAACAATTGAGAAGATAAATAACTCTGGCGTAATACGGCTCCGTCATCTTCATATAGTGCCAACGGCTTTAAACCGCCTGAGCATCCCAATAAAAAATGGTTTGGAGTGAGAGCTTCCATATTATCAGATTCAATGGGCACATATGTCAGAGGGCGAGAGTTAATAATGTTCTCGACCTCTGCCATCATGCTTTTCAGAACTTCGTCATTTGGATATCTTCCATCAAAAATTTTGTATAACACGCACTTCACAGATCTTATCACGCGTTCCCATGCACCTCCCATGTGTGGTGCTGCAGGTGGGTTAAAATTCCACTTAGTTGTAGAGGTTGTAAAACTTCGTACTAGTGCGTTTGTGTCCACTTCCTTTAAGGCTTGCCGCAATTCTCGTTCAGCGCCAACAAAATTTGTTCCATTATCGCTAAAGAACTCTCTAGGCGTGCCTCTTCTGCATGTAAAGTTTCTAATGGCCATTATACATGAACTGGTAGTAAGTGAATGCACAATTTCAATATGAACTGCTCTCATGGTTAAGCAAGTAAAAATTGCACCGTATCTTTTCTCTTTATGCCTATTAACAATCACAAACATTGGTCCGAAATAATCCAGTCCGGTAAACGTAAATGGAGCAACATACGGTGAAAGCCTAGCTATAGGCAATTTCGCCATTTGAGGCATTATTGGTACGACATTTTTTACTTTACACATCTGACATTGCCTTAAAACCGATTTTAAAATCGTCCTAAGTCGGGGTATATAGAACTTTTGGCGTATTTCATTTATTGTTGTTTCATGATTAATGTGATAATATTTAGAATGGAAATGCAATATCAAAAGTTGTGTTACGTCATTTCGAGTGGTACGTCGGCATAGTCAATACGTCCGCTAATACGCAAAATTTGATCTTTATCTAAAATTGGAGAAAGCTTGTAAAGTGGGCTTGATTTTAATATTGGTTTTCCTTGTTGTAAATTTTTAATTTCATCAGCAAAATATTCGGCTTGGGTCTCTTTTATGATAACGTTTTCCGCCATTTTAAGTTCATTTTGGGTAAGTTCTTTGGCTAACTGGCTTCCTTTCAATTTGTTTTTTACAAAATCGCAGAATTTTATAACGTAAGCAACAGCTCTTAACAATCTGCACCATCGCGAAAAACGCGTAAAATTAATGAAGGTTGGTGTATTTTCTATGGAAAGACTTGCCTGCTTTATTTCTAAGTCCGTGCACACTACATCCTTTTTCTCAGCGGGCCATAAATCATCAGATAACCTTAAAAACTCAGGGCCATTAAACCATCTACTGGCTTCCGAAAAGTTAGGATTTGTTGACCATTTGGTAGCGTCGTCCGCCACGTTTACTTTTCCTGGAATCCATCGCCATTCTTCCATTTCAGTCAAATCTAAAATTTCACTTACTCGAACTGCCACAAATTGATGATATTTCCTGTGATCAGAACGAATCCAGCTCAAGACAGTTTTCGAATCCGTCCAAAATACTTTTTTGTTTATCTTTATGGTATGATCATCTATTATACTTTTCGCAAAACGAGATCCTATAAGAGCTGCCATCAATTCAAGCCTTGGTATTGAGGCTAATTTCAAAGGTGCCACACGAGTTTTTGAACCAATCAATATGACTTTTATACTTTCAGCAGAAATAATTCTAAAATATGCTACAGCTGCGTATCCATTTTCGCTAGCATCAACGAAGGTATGGAGTTCTACAGTCGACTTATAATAAGTGGAAATATCTTGTAAATAACATCTAGGAATTTTCATACCTTTTAATTTAGGTAAAAGTGACAGCCATTTTTCAAAATTTTTTGCTTGAGGAGCTAAAATAGTTTCATCCTATCCAACTCCACTTCGCCACACCTCCTGCAATGTTATTTTTAGGAACATTAAGAAATGTCCAACTAATCCGAGGGGATCGTAAATACTCATTAGTAATTTTAAAATGGCCCTTTTAGTAGGCTTCCTTTTACCGAGCCAAATGTCACTGTTTAAAATCGATGGAGAAATGTTAAATGTTATGACATCGTTGCTTGCGTTCCAGTATACACCTAATACCTTTTCTGGATCCTCCTCATTGCCAATATTAAGGCTTCTACCATCAGCTTTGTTTGCACTCATGTTTTTTAAGATTTTATTACTGTTAGAAACCCAATTTCTAATATTAAAACCTGCTTGGCAATGAATATAACGCACTTGTGTTGCTATTTTAACACCTTCATCCGGAGTATCTGTAGAGTAAAGAAAGTCATCAACGTAATGATTTTTTTCGATAGCAGTTGCCGCCTCTGGGTATTTATCTTTATACTTCGTAGCATTAAGGTTTTTAATATACTGGGATGTGCAGGGAGAACAAGAGGCACCGAAAGTCATGACATTCATAATATATATATCAGGATTTTTTGTAGTATTACAACCGCGCCACAAAAATCGTTGAGAATGACGATCGTCTTCTCTTATATAAATTCTATGAAACATTTGCTCTATGTCGGCTGCAAAAGCAATTCTTCTTTGGCGAAATTGAAACATTATACTTGGAAGCGAAATAAGTAAATCTGGACCTTTTAAAAGAGCTGAATTCAATGATACACCGTGAGATTTTGCAGCTGCATCCCATACTTTTCTAGTTTTACTTGGTTTATTTTTATTAAAAACCGGGAAAATCGGCAGGTACCAGGTACGCTTTTCAATTTTACGGCAGCTATTAAGTTTTGTGACATAATCTTTTTCTAAATACTCCGTTATAGTTTTTTCGAAAACGTTCAAAAGTTCAGGGTTATTTTTTAAAACTTTCTCCAGACATATTAATCTTCTATAAGCCATAGAGTAGCTCTCAGGAAGACATATATTATCACTACGCCACAACAGCGGGGCCTCATATTGACCATTAGTTTTTTGCCTTGTCTTTTGATTTAATATATTAATAGCCCGTTGATCGTCTTTGCCAAGTATATATGGCGTCCCAGTTATGCCAGTGGTTTCTATGGTATAAAACTGCTTAACCAAATTGTTTAATATTGAATCACTGCATTCGCATATATGCACACCAGCAAAATCATCTTTATATTTCCTACCGCTCATTTGTCCGCACAAAACCCATCCATAAATTTATGCCATTTAATCCTATTAAAATTCTCGGAACGGCTTTTGTATAACTATCAAATGCGAAAATTGTTTGCTTAAGCTATCGAAATCAATACTTTGTGATGGCAAAGATAATTGTTTAACAGATCGCACTTCTACACAGTGTTTTTTATTGTTGGGACCTGATAATTTTAACGATAATTTTTTGGATAATTCCTCAGTTCTTTTTATACCATTAGTCCATTTTAATCAAAGGGGTTCTAATTCGCCGTTTAAATTTAGCTCACTTATTAATTTTTCATCTATGAGACTTACAGAGGAACCTTCATCAATAAAAGCAAAAGTTTTAATGGATTTATTGTTCTGACCAAAAACTGTTATCGGTAAAATTTTAAATAACATCTGATTAAACATACCACGATGTGTGTTAACATTATGGGATTCATTTGTCATTTCCACTTCATTTACCATACTTTCTGCTCTATGTAAAAGTGAATTGTGTTTTATGCGGCAGCCTTCTATGCCACAAACAACGTTGCTTTTACAGAACCCATAATGTCTACGCAAACACAACTTACAGAGCTTACATTCTCTTACTATGTTCCATCTTTCATTGCGATCTGCTGTTAAAAACTTCTCACAACTAGCGACATTCTTACAGCTGCTGTTACATACTATGCAATTTCAGTGGTTTTGTTCGTAGTGTGTGTGTATATGTACATTTTTCTGTTTATTTTGTGCATTTGATGTTAATTCAATGCTGCTTGCAGCTATGTTTATGCTGCTGGCAGACAAGCCGATGTCAAAAAGCCAATCGGCGAATTCAGACAAATTTGCTTTTTTGTTTTCTTTCATTAGCTTTACTTTGTGTGTTCCCCAATTTAATTGTAAATCTGGTGGCATTTTTATAATTAAATCCTGTAAAAGTGAAGAGTTACTTAATTCTTCGTGAAGTCCACAAGCTTCTATAATTGTTTTTAGGCCCTTTACTTCAACTGCAAAACAGGTAATTGATTCAAGTCTATTAGTGCTTACAGAAGGAACTAATCTTATTTTATTTTTTATAGAATTTAATATTTTCTCTGGCTGTCCAAATAGAAGTTTAAGCGTGGAAATTGCTGCTGGTACACAACTAGGATGTATTAAAATGTGTTGTACCGATCTTAACGCCTCTCCGCGAAGAGCTCTTTGAAGCCTCACCAAGTTTTCCGCATCAGTCAGTCCGCACACAGAAGTAGACCAATCGAACGTAGAACTAAACAGTGGCCATTCTTCTGGATTTCCTGAAAAATTTGGGAGTTCTTTTGGCACAGTTTGTCGTGCGTTAATTTGTTCAGATGTAAGGCTTGTTTGGCTGTAAGCAAAAGGACCATTAATAAGTGATGGTGACGTACAAAATGTCTGGTGGTTTGCCAATCGTTGCGAATGCTGTTCACTATTTGGACTAGAAGGATATTGTGTATCTCTTAGGTTACCAGCAGATGAATTATGTTGAGTATTGGAAGTGTAATTTTGTGTTAATAAAGCATTATTGTTTTGTCGATTGAAAACGTTATGGTTGTTAAAAAATGATGTAGTTGTTCTAATTGGTTGTGCAGCAGTTGTGTAAATATTTGAGGTTAGATTTTCATTAATTGCCGCAACTGGCTTACATAGTTTTGGTTGCGGAAGTAAAGAAGATATTTTATTTTGAACGATATTGGTACTTACATTAGTTGCGTTGTTACTTCTAACTGTTTGTTGGTAAGTTTGTGCTGAAGTTGACAATCTCGATTCGGGTTGATCAGTCGGATACGAATGAATGGATTGTTCTGCGGAAACCGAGACGTAGTTGTTTTCCTGTGCTTGTTCTAATATTTGGTGCTTTTTTTGCAGAAATTCCTTTTCGAGCAGCCTTTCTTCTTCTAAACGTTGTAGGGCCAGTTGCCTTTTATTGTATTCAATTCTAGAAGATTCCAAATCGTGACTACTTTGACTACCAACAGAAACAGGTGACATTAATGTTTCGTTTGCTGAGCATTCTGAACAAGACCAAGTCTTATCAACAGATGTTATTTGTGCACATTCAAGGTGGAAAGGTAGGTGACAATTATTACATTTAACAAATTTGTTGACTGCAGGTTGGTGACAAATTTGGCAACTTTCTGAATTGCTGACATTATTATGTGTACTTTCGGCATGTTGATTATGTGGTTGACCTTCTGAGGTAGAGGAATTCATGGTGTACTTACGATTTTTTAATCCTGTGTGGTATTACTTGCAAACACTATAGAGGTCACCCTAAAAAAGAATTTCAAAATGTAAGGCGAAGCAACCCAAGCTCTCGGTGCAACAGATTGATAACACCAATTATTCTTTTAGATACGTATGTGTATTTTATTTCTTTAATTAAATTGCGTTGAAATTCCTATTATTAAACATACAAATAATTCGACATTAGATTATAAAATACTTATATAACATTTACTTTACTTCTTTAGTTTGAACACGGAGCAAGCTTCATCGGTCTTCTAATATTCGTGTCACTCACAACCAGCCAATCTCTCCTCTTTTCTAATTTTATCTATACCCAAAGCTTGCTTATCGCGCTTGGAAAGTTTACAATATTTTAATTTGATTTCGACATACAGATGTCACTTATATACGAATTAAACAATTACAAAGAAAAATACAAATATCCACCACCATACTTTAGCAGTGGCGGTAACAGTAACTTTACAGGAAAAAGTAAAAACATAATAGAAACTGTATTATTGCATTACAAATTTTATGACAAGGTGTATCTGTGTGAAATGTATTGGAATCACGAAAAATTTCAATTTCGTAAAAAATCGAGTTAGGGCCTTTCTACATGAGACCAGCGATATATAATATTATAAACCCATCATCACCATCTATGTAAATCTTGTTTAGTTAAGTAACTCCAATCAAAAAAGCTAATATTGGGATGACGAGAATTCAAAAAGGAAAGTAAATTTGTACTGCATATATATATTGTTTCATAACAATGACATCGGCTCTTAATGGGTTAAGCGTCTTAAAAAATTTTAGTATTTCATTAAAAATCTCTTCAAAAGCTTTAAAATGATACTGTATTGATATTTAAAAAAAATTTAACGTTTCAGAGCCCCGTAACTCTGAAAATATGGAATAGCGTTAATATTTTCACCTGATGTTTTTTTCTTATTTTTAATTCTTCATCGCCCTATATTTATTTTTTGATTAGAGTTACACCAAAAGTGATTTTAGCTGCCTGTCTATAACGGTTCGAAATTTGGCCACACACAATTTACATCAACTGTAGAAACATCCTTTAATTTGGAAATATTCATTTTATGCTTATAGTTTTCCCTCTGTCTAAAACTCTTCAAAAATTTGGCCAAATACCGCAAATTACATCAACTATTGTAACACTATTTAATTTATAATTTTTAATATTCATAATTTTTTTATACCAAACAAACTAAAGGCTATTCTATTCACTTATGTGGATACCCGTTGTTTTGTAAATTTAATTTGTAAACTTGTTCTTATAGCGAAATTAGCAGAACAACCTTGTAAATTTTACCCGTCTGCTTGCAACTTACTTACAAATATCGCCATTAGTTTTTATTGTAACGGTCATCATAATTCACATTACGTCCGATTTTCAAGCGCTTGTTAAATAATAATTAAAAAATTGGGAAACGCTTTAATTGTAAATTTATTTTTGTATTACTTGTTGTATTATAGTAATTTTTTTTTTTTTTTTTTTTTTAACGGGAGCATAATCTTTTACGAAAAAATTTTTTCAAAATCAATTCAGAAATGAAATGGCATAAACATAAAAAAGCAACATTCAGACGAATTGATAACTCCTTAGTTTTTAAAGTTGGAGAAAAATAGTGAGATATTACACCTTTGTTGTTCTTTTGTCGACTTCAGTTTAAATATTTTGACATCATTAATACATTTTCTTAATAATAATGTCTTTAAAGAGTTCCACATGATCTTGTTTGTAATAATTTGTATACATAGTTCTTAAGGAAATAAATAAACACATAATATTGTTAACAGCAACTCGACAGCTGTACAAATTTTTAAGAATAACTTTTAATGTCATTTTTGCTGAGAACATTCTTTAAGCGCTTAAATGAAGATGTCAACGTCAAACCCATATAAAAAATTCTCATTCATAATCTTTTGAATCGCGTTTTCTGTATGTGTGTATTTGTAAACGCGAATGTATTAATTTCATTGTTTGAATTCTCTCAGGAATTAAAACGTGTCTCTCTTTATTTTTGTTTGTGTATGCATATGTATCTTAAGGATGGATTAAAATTCATTTATAAAATTTAGTCCCTTTTTTTTGTTTCCTTTTTTTCTTTTTTAATAAATTATATGCTCTGGTTTCATTAATGTGTAACAAATAAATAACGTGTGTGTACATACTTTCTTTTTAATATTTTTTTAAAGTTGTTAAGCTTAAAAAAAGCAATTTACTCACCCACACACGAAGTTATATACTTTTATAATTTTTCAATATTCGTAATTTGCTCCCATTTATAAGGAGAACTATTAGCAACCCGTGAAAAGCCATTTAGCAGCTCACAGCCTGTTGTTGGTAAAAATTTATCGTTAAATGAAAAATAATGAACGCCTTGCGTAATAAAAAAGAGTTAAAAGCTGCCAATTTGTCAACAGTTGTAAGGCATATACAAGGTGTATGAAACATCAAAAATGGTGGCGTTATTCGGTGCAAAGGGAATATCCGATTTGGACAGCACAGTTGGCTTTCGAATTGCTTTTGTTGTTGTTAAAAGGTAAGAAGATTTTTTTTTAGTTTTCGGTCAATTTTTTTATTTAGAAGATTTTACGTTTCAAAAGCTGATAATGGAATCGGTATTGAAACAAGACAACAAAAACTTCTTTTTGTCTAAATGATATTTTAACAGGATGTTGTCTTAAGCCACAAAAAAATTTAACTTATGTCCTTTATCAACATTGTACAGAAAATAACAAGAGGGGAAATCTTTGCCAAAAATAAATTTTTGCAGTAACGATTATAATGTTTCTGGTAATAACGTTTAATTAAGAATATATCAAAGCAATTAACTGCATATTTTGGTTTTTGTGAGAAACTTTGGTGCACGTTGTTGCTTTTGTTAACAAAACGTGTATTTCCAACTTTCTTTCAAATAGATGAATGTTTGAAGGAACAATTAACGACTTTTTCAAACAAAACCAAAATTAGTTATCACGTTCTTTCATTTTACAAACTAAATTGTTTCATCATGCCAAACTTCAATAATCATGAAACACTTTAATGTTCCAAATTTCAGTCAAAGCGGTGGCCTAAAAAATAGCTCAAATTAACCAGTGTTAAGGGTAGCTATTTAGGACTATTTTAACAATAATAAACGACCAACTTCAGTTATCCAAAAAGCATTTCTTGAATAATCTCTTTCCAACTTCAATTTGAGCCCCAACAGTCAATAAAGACGATCATGTGGTGAGGCGTAGCGCGAAAATATTCTTTAGCGCTCGCAAATGGACGACAGCATGAAAACTATAGCAACTATAAATAATGAAAAATTCTCTGGAGTAGACAACAAATAAAGGCCCATACACTTCTACATCTAAAAGAGAAGGTCGAAATAGATAGGGCACAGCCTACGGAAACAACCAACTGAAATCTGTAGATAGGCTCTCTAGTGGAACCCACCAGGCACGAGGAAAACCAAAATATACGTGGAAACGTGCGATAAAAAAAGATGTAGAAAAACCAGAATACTCTTACAAGGAAATGTAAAAATATAGCAAGGGTTGGTGATAGTCGTTTTCGGCAGAGAATAGAGGAAGAGGAAAAAGACCAATTACATACATAAAGATTGTTAAGTGATTTATTCTAGTGATCAGCAAGGCACCGGTTGATCATATGATTGAACCTTTTCCATTTTTCAATGCAGTTACTTGAGGTCAAAGGTAAATTCATGTTATAACTAAACAAAACACTGAAAGCCGCTTTAATGAATAATACTTAATATTTATTGAAGGCTTCTAACAAATTTTCATACAATGCTCTTCGTTTAGTAAATCTTTTTTTATTCGAAAATATTTTTTGGGAATACGGACATAAGCTTTTTACTAATTTTAAAACTTGTGTAAATTTCAGGACTCCTTTTAGAATTATAATTTATACTGAATTTATAATTTAAACTGATGACATTTTTTATCTCTTGTAAAATTTTGTTTTATGAAATTTGTAATCAATTAACTAGGTTGTTTTTAATATAATTTCAGCAAATTTATTTTAATGGTGGCCTACTTTTTACGGGAAATATTTTAATCCAAGTTAACAGTTGTTTTTTTTTTTACAAAATTTATAAAAGAATTTAAATCTATAGAGGGTTGGGTAGAGTTATGTTTGCGTGGTTCCATTCGTTTTTATGTATGTTAGTGTTTTGTTCATTTCAAAAGACTCCTCTTTTTGCTGTTCTTTTTTGTTCAACCTACTATTTGAAAAAATATTATATCGGATTAAAAGTTATCAAATAATATTTTTTTATATTTTTTTGTATATTCTGTCTTTTCTATATATTTTTTTTATTTCTTGTTTCTTACTGTGTGTGTAAATATTTGGTCTTGACGGGAGGTCGTAGTAAAAATAAAAATACATGAAAAGTTTTTTGTAAAATTCAAAAACTTTTGAACTCAGCAATACATAATCTCATGAAAACAGAACGGATTGATTAATGACGAAGACTCTAATTTAAATGAACGTGCTTTGGCTAAAATAATTTTTATAATGGATCCTTAAAATTACGGACACATTGCATCTAAAACTGTGGTAAAAGAAGCGTATAATTCTTTATTGATGCCTATAAAGATTTTGGCTTAACGCGGAAAGTTCAGTTGCTGATAGTGAATGTTAAACTGAAGAACTACAGTTCAGTGCAGCAGAATGTAAATGAGATAATTATAATTGCTTTGACAGTATAAAATGCTGGACTTTATGAAACTTAAAAGGAGGGTTTGAAAAAGGTTTTAACGCTGCAAAAATCTGTTCTCGGTTTTAAAAAGTCTATTCGCATTTAGAGTGAAGCCGTTAAACCAACAAACTGCTCAAGAATGGTGTTACTGATGGTGTTTGGTTTGTTCTTTGCTAATTTTATATATTTTATTAATATTGAATTAAAAAAAAAACTTAAAAGTCATTGCATTCTTACTTTACTGTGAAATGGTTGTTAAAGTTATTGTTTCATTTTTTTACTGTTGAGAACAAATTAATATTAATTCCCATGTTTCACCGAACTTATCTATACTTTAAATATTTTTAAAAATCTACTTTACGGCTTTTGTAATTTCTTTACAGCACAAAAAAAAATAAATGAGTAAAAAATGAAGGAGTTCAAAAATCATATGAACATACATTGCTTCTCTTGCACTTATTCTCTATAATGTGGTTTAATAAGCACTTTTATTCTAGTTAAGTAATAATTTTTGAACTCATGAAAAACTCATGAAAATTCTGTTACCAAAAACAGAGTTTAAAAGTAAACGAGATAAAATAAGATTTATTAGGCGTCCCAATAAGAAGTTTTAAGTTTTCCTTTTTACTATAATAAATAAATGTTAATGAAAACTATTTCGGTAGATAATATTTACGAGTTCCTTGAATTAATTTAAAGAAATTATTAAAAAACAAATAATGAAAAAACGTATCCTAATCCTAAAATTTTTACTGGCTTTCAGCATTCATTTAAATGCCAAGCCGTTTGTTAATATGAACCGATGCTTTCTAGTATCAAGCTGATCTTGAAATCACGATTTTCAGGTATAATGGCCTTACTCTTATAGACAACCCCCTGAGATCCATTCATTACATAGAGACCTTAGTATATGAGCCCAAGTAGCACACGGCGGATTTGGCTTAATTCCTAGTGCTTTTTTGATAAATTTTTAATGTAATATTGAATAAAATTTACGTTGTTATAGTATTAAAGTCATCGTTACCATAAGAGGCTTAAAGGGTAAAAGGAATTGCAAAAAAAATTTCAACCAAATTTACATTCTAATGGATGTAATTTATTATTGCTACAAACAACTCATTCAAACCAACATCGTTTCACAATAAATGACTGTTAAAACAAACGTCCTTTTACTTTAATCAAGCCTATAACCAAAGACTATAAATATACTAAGATGTTTCACTGCCGTACATTCTACATCCAGTGCATATTTTGTCGATGGACGTACTGCTACTGCCACTTTAAGAGTAAAATCACAAAGAGAGATTATTATTCTCAGCAAACTTGTTACTCTCATCTCACATTAATTCATTTGTATATACGTGCATACGAATGTGTATATATTTACATTATAAAATATTCAACGTAAACCAATGTTACCGATTGGGTATTTGTATGGTAACAACATGTGTTTTGTTGTTGTATAACAGAAATAACATCGATTTACACCGAATATTAAATTCATTTATTATCAATATGCAAATTTATTATTCGGAACCTTTTCGATTTTAATTTACTTTACTTTTTTAGTTACTGAATGTTTGCTGTGTTTTTGTATACTGTCTTTTTGTTCCCGTCTTTTTCTCTTATTGATTCAATAGAGTTCTTATTTAATCAATTTGGCTTTTGATATAAGACTTTCAAGTTTTCTATACAAAATTTGGGTAAAATCCACTAATGAGCTAAAATAGCAGTAGTGAAATGGCCATATGAATATACTTTCTACGCAGTAATATTTTCAATTTCTACTTTTAAATAAAAAATGTTTCATGAGAATATCATGAAATATTTATATTTGAAGCAATCAAGCACGAATAAAGTAAATTAAATTCATTTATTATCTAAATTTAATTACTACATACATATAAATTAAATACCACAATTATTAACATTAATGAATTTGTTTCAATAACATTTATTAACATTTATTTTATTAACATTTATCACTATTCTAAGAAGAATACTAGTTTAGCATCTCAGTTGTAGTGAACATAATGCTTCAATCTTATATATAAAAATGGTGTAAAATATGTATAGTAATTCATAAAATGAGAACAGCTGTGCCGATTACTGTTACATTTTTTTTCAGTTGTTCGAATTTTCAAGTAGAAGGTTTTTACGGAAGAAAATTTTTGAAAATCCCTCCAGAAAAGTCGGAAAATTGAAAAAATCCAAAAATTGGTGATTTTAATAATTTGCTCGGGATAATTAGCACAATATTTTTTAAAGATAATAAATTTAATTTAAAATTCCCGTAATTTAATATTAATTATTAACTTGCAAGTGCCCATATAAAAGGCATAAATAAATTATCGTGGTGTGTTGTGATATTTTATTTGTTGTCTTAATTTTACTTATACTAATGTTGCTAAGAAAGCATTGCTCATGGGAAACACATGAGTGCAAAGTAACAAGTACTTGGAAAGTCTCAATTTTAAAGCGCCAGTAATTTATTTTGTTGGCAATTTAGATATATAAATTTAGCTATCAAATTCATATTGAGGTTTATATATTTTGAACCTATATGCAGGCTAAATATACTTAACAAAATATTTAATAATAAATATACATAAATAAGTGCCTTATTTTATTACCATTGTTTGAAATTTCTTAAAACACATATTAAGTATCCACAAGAATAAATGCTAAAAAAAATTACTACATAATTTAGGGTATGATTAGTTCGGTGCGATTACGCATATTTTTAAAAATACACAAATAAAAATGTATAGTTACCCTACAATAACAAGAGCAGTCATATAGTTTCGTTTTTAAGCTTATTTTACAAACAATTTTTAAATAAGTAGGAAAAATAGAATTCAAAAATAAAATTTTATGAAGCACATTCCTCTTTATATGTAGATATGAAAGTATGTATGTACGTTTCTATATGTTAAATGTGTGTTTTTGTCTCTCAATACTTTACTTTAACAAAACATTTCTTATGAACATCCACACATTTTTAAACGCATGTGTGTATGAATCTGTCTTGTTTACAAAACTAATATTGTGCTCTCTTGAGTTTTGGTTGCGCTCACAGAAATTTCTTCCCTCTTATCTCTTACCCCCGCTACCATGAAACTGCTCATAATTTTTGATTTTTTAAATGTTCAGAGTGCAACATCTTTATAAATTTATTGTCTTTGCTATAACATTACACTCAACTTTTAGCAGTACCAAAAGAAAAACTCTAAGTGCGTACCTTAAAGTAAAATTTGTTTCAAAAACAACAACAACAAAATATAAATATCGTTTTGTTTGCGACATTTAAAATTTTATTGAAACATTTTCATATCCTCATTAAAAACTACTTAACACATAGAAGCAATATAAAATGCCACCTATTTTTGAATGGTTGTTTACCTGAACGCTGTGATATTTTGTGTGTTAATACAGCAACAACTGTAAACTTTTTATATAGGCAATTTACAAACACAATTTACACTAAACAAAACTCTTATAATGAAATCTGTTACACTCAAACAAGAAGATCATTATGATCTAAAACATAATTATTTTAATTTTTGTATTCTATTCAAATTTAACCTTTTTAAATTTTTCTTTTGCGCAGGTTTAACAATAATAAAAATTTTGTTGTTTATTTTTAAAACACCTTTTTATATATATATATTTATTTTTTCTTTATATTCTTCGCAAACAATTCCGCTTTTATTTTTATTAATTGTTAACCGTTTGGCTTTTACCGTACAACTGCTTTAAAATGTTGTCTTTGCATTTGGAAGTTTGTGGAAAAATATATGCCGTTCTGGGAAAATGTTAAAAACCAATCGAAAAAAAGCTTTTCGTTGTTATTTTTTTATTTTCTCTGGTTGTCTTGCGTTGAGTTTAAACGGAAATGGAACTAAATGGAAATGAAACGGTTTTAAATATTAAAAGAGAATAAACTAACATTATTAAAGAGAAATTTTCCTTCTGCCCATAGCTAGCACATAAAATCGTCAATGCATCAAAAAAACGCATAAGTCTTAGCCATCCATTATTACAATAAATTATAAAGTTGTTTAGGTTTTCTTTTGTTTATGAATATTGCCGTTATTTATAAAGCTTTTTTTTTAATATTGCATTTTGCAATGCGTCCAAATGATAAAGGCTGTTTAAAACTTAACGTTATATATTGTTGCAATATTTAAATATAAAGCCTTAATGTTCGGACAAATAATGGCAAGTCGACGAAGTAATCACTCTAAGCGTGAAATTTCACAAATTTGCTGAAGAGCTTTAAAAGTGATGAAAAGGTTAACGCAAAGTTTAGTCGACATATGCCTAGAAGTAGGATTTTAAGAACTAATAAACCCCGGCAGAAAAATAAATAAAATTTTAATGTTTAAACTTAAATTACAAAATAAAATATATTGTCATTTCAATATTAAATAACTTTTGATTTTTATTTTAGTAATTTTTTAGATCTTAAAAAATTGATTGCCAACCGGGCAAACGTATATTTTAGGTACACAATGCTGCAATCTATGGTGATAGAGCATCCAATACTTGGTTTGAGAAGCATGAGTAATGAAAGTGGAGACTACTTACGCGACGCATGTATGCAAAAAAAATTTATCATTCTGAATACATGACAGCATCTAAAGCTATTAGCTGACATTTGTGGTAATGATCGAAATCGGACGTTCAGTATCTTGTGTTCTACTAAACAAGTCAGGCAGAGAGACGTGTAGTTTTAGAAAAAAAATCATCAAAATCATTTGAGATGTTTGTCGATCTCCAACTTAAACACAGAATTACTTGTGTAAAAGCTAGAAAGGACACCGTGCATAAGATGAAGAGTTGGATTTCTTGAGTAACATCCCGAAAAAATATGCAAAGAAACGAAATAGTGAAGATTTCTTTGCGACTAAAAAAGTTCGGAACGCAGTGGGTCATGAGGCAAAGAAAAAGGAAAACAAACGACCACAGGGAGTTCGACAAAATCCAGTGCAAATGAGAAAAGGAATTGTAGTCTGTTCAAAAAACTACCGGTACAACTTTGAGAAATGTTAGGAGGACAGTCTCTCGGGGAGATAAGAAAAACAGTACTTACTTACAGTGCCTTAGTGATAGGATAACTACGGCAACAAATGATGACATCCGGGTGAGAAAAATTATGTTTATAGGCTATTCTTGGAGAATGCTGAGGCGACAGTGCATATGAAATGGAAGAGCATAACATTAAAAATCACAAGAGGCAGTATATTGGATGAAGCTGCTATCCATCTAAAGAAGTGCATGTTGCACAGATCGGAGTCGTGTGAAGGTGCAATGACTCAAAATGTAGTGTTCTGCTTCAATAACTCTCTTACACGTAAGATTGAAATTTATTTATGTAATTGAAGATCGTATTGAAGAAAAATGCCGATACTTGATTGGCTCTTGTGCTATATGCTCATTATTAGCATGAATAGAAAGGACACCTTCTAAACATAACAAAAAAAAAATTCTTCAGAACATATTAGACTGGGCAGATACCAAATGTCAAAGAAGAATAATTCACCTGCATTTAAAAAAAAATAACTGGATAATTTAGAAAAAAGCAAAATTGTTTCCAACTTTTCTTTACAAAAAAAAAAAAATAATAATAAAATAAAAGCAAGGCAATGCAACATTCAGTCGTACGTCAGTCTTACGTCATATTACATATGTATGTGCAAAATATATATATCCATTTTTCTTGATACATGCTTAATATTTTTATTTACAGAATCTTGTTACTATATATTTCTGCTTTCGTTTTACACAAAAATTTTTAAAAATTTGGAAAATTTCCATTAAAACTTCAACACTTATCAAGTCCTTTCTTGTGACCGTAGATTATTAAAATATTAAAAGTCCTTTCACAAAGGACTATTAGTATAGAAAAAACAATTGGAATCAATTTATATAGACTAGAGTTTTCCTTGTGGTCAAAATTTGACCAATTTTATTATTGAATACTTTTATTTTGTTAATTTTTTGTACACGCTTTTGTTTTTTTTTTCTTGCATGTGCAGAGGTAGCTAAAGACGGTGCACCAAAGCTCGGCAATGTATACAAATATGTGAAATAATGAACAAAATCGTTTGATAAACAGAGGAGAAAAGGGATCCCGAAGTATTGTCCTTGCCTATTTATATATTTAGATTTTCCACTTTATTTTTATCGCATTTAAAAAAAGGTTGACCATTTGTTATCAACAAAATATCTTTCGTTAATTTATCAAAGGCTTCTCTCAGACAACAGAAGTCACTGTACAATATATAAAAGAGATAAAAGATTATTGTAAATTATAAGCTGTCAGTGTTGTATAAAATAGAGATACTAATCAATTTTAGAAAAAGAAACAACTATGTACATTCGAAAGCATAACTGTATAAGTAAAGAACATATTCTGTTTTCTTTCTAGTAACTTATATTTAACAAAAAAATTAGATTTCAAACAATAGAAATTCGTTTTTAACTGGACTAATTGCATTCTAGCTAATAACCCGACCAAAATTTGGACACTCTAGGCAATACTAAAGCCATCTGGCAATCCTAGATCAAATACATAACAGTTAGATAGGCATTTGCTTTATTCATGACAATAAGCAGAATATCATTAAGGCTGGATAGAGAAATCGCAAGAAAGTCAGCTTGAATATTTTTGTCTATAAATCTTTCTTACATGTTTAATATTTTGTTTCAATGTCTAAAGAAAGTTTGTTGGTTATAAAAACATTGTACTGGCCTTCGCATCTTGCATTTTTGTTTTTAAATTGCTTTATTAATCTTCAAATTGATAAATCTGACTTTCAAGAAATTGTAAATTAACAACCAAATCGGTCAACCTGTCAAGCCTGATTTATTCACTTAGATTCTTTCTAAACTAACCCGTTATGTTGGCATATTTAAATTACTTTCTCTCTCTCTTTCTTCCACTCTCTCTCTCTTTCTCTTCGCTCTATGTAAAACTTACATTAACTTTAAAATAAAAGTCTGTCTGTGTGAGTGTGCTTTTTAAAAGTGAGTTTTAGCTCCAATTATTGTTAACGAGAAAAGGAATCGTGTTCTGTAAAGCATCTGTTGTTTTATTTCTCTCGTCGATTCTGATTTGAAAAAATTTATCTGGCACATTTTTGGCAATCTGTGTGTATATGAAATGTATAACATACTTTTATTTACTGATATTTTGGTGCTATTTTGTTTTTGTTATTTTAATTTCTCTACTTAGCCTCTATACTTATGTATGTTCTATATCCAACACATGGTTTTTCACATGTTGCTTCTCAAACAGCCACTTGTAGATTTTTGATTACTTTGCACTGCTGCTAAGAAAATAAACGTAAATAAACGCAGTGAATTTAACAAAATTTTTATGCTGAGGGATTGAAGGAAAAAAATAAAATTATAAAACAGGCCATACATGAAAATAATGTAATACAACTGCATGCCAAAAAGAAACTTGTTCAAGTTTTAAATTGTTTTTATTGTAAGCAAGTTAACTCCATTGAACTATCTGATAAGCTTTAATTAAAGCAGACGCAATAACATTTTAACATTTTAAAATATGTATTGGCAACTCTTTACACATCCGTTAAAAATATTGGATTAACTCTTCGATAAAAATAAATAAAAACGGGAACTATTTCTGAAACCACTAAAAAGTGTGGTGATATGAACAAGAATAGATTTCAACGAGTTTGGTAAACACAATATTAAGGTGTGCTAGCAGATCCCTAGATATAAAAATAAAAAACAAAAAATAATCGTTCTTTAGTAGTCTTTAAGGGCAAATAATTGGAAAACAGCAGTATAAACATCTTCAAGTTTCGAATAAAAAAGGAAATCAGTTTTGTTTACCCATGGTAGATGGGTTAGTGATTAATGCAGTATATTATAATAAAACAGTAAGTGAGACCGATCAGATGACAGTCAGATCAGATGAACAATGAAATCGGAAGAGGAAAACAATTTTTTGTTCAGCCACAGTAGACAATTAGCTGATGAAGCCTGTATATTAAAACAGCAAATGGGAAGATTAAAGTAACTTAGTACGAAATAAAGAAATCGTGATCCGACCGTAATGGTGAATTTGTTAGCGACGATACAACAGAAGTGTTTGACCGTCATAGTTGAGACTTTTAAAATGGGGCTGGTTGGTAAAACAAAAGACCGAGTTTTCATGTGACGACGAAGGATGATTGCGAGGTTTTAATACATATGTTTGCTAAGCAAGACGTTAAGTAGTTCACATCTCTCCTTAATAAAATAGTGCTGTAATGTGGTGAGCTTGTAAAAACGCAGGATTAATAACCGAGGATTTGTTAAAACACATCCAGCCAAAGCCACAAAGTAAAGAAAATTAAGAATATCTAAAATGCCGTAGAAAAATTAAATAAAGATTAATGAAAAAATTAAATAAAGATAAATGAAGAGGAAGGCGTAACAAAATGGAAATCAAACTTCGTCCAAATCATTGAAGGATTGTACAATATTTTTTTAAAATTTTATTTTATGGTAAATTAGAATCTGCTCAAGTATTGGAGCTAAACGTTCCCAGAAGAGGATAAGTAAAGTTGTGAAATACATGACTGTAAGTCATTTGATAAAGTGTGTCATTAGCGTAACTGGGAATTCTATATCCCTCCAGTGAGAAGAAAAATTTGGTCACTTATTAGAAATTTCATGGCTCAGCTCTCCCCAGTCGTGATCTACTCCAATGCAATTACTTTTCATATAAGTGTTAAGTCTTTTCGAAATTTATTTTTTGCTGTAGATGTCACCCTTTCACATGAGTTCCTGGTTAATTCAGGAGTACTTTCAAGCTCCTTTCTTTTAACCTATATGAACGTTTTTTTAGCCTCTTATTTATTTTTCTACCATTGTCCGTTTTATAGACCCCTGACCACATTAAAAGAGCCTAGTTTTTGAAATATAGGTTAAATAATAATCACAGCTATTTTCATAACGCTATTGAAGCTCTTAGACCGTTTACAATACACAGAGTTGCAAATGGACTTTTGATAGCCTCACCTTAAATATTAAAAACTAAAAAGACTTGGTTAAGTTGGCATTAACATTTAATAGACATAATAAATTATTTAATCATCGAACTGCATGTATTCTTAAAAGCGGTATATTTTTTTGTAAAAGAGTGAAGCCTCTTATGTTTTTATCCCAATTTTAAGGGTAATTTTGAAATTTCTTGACTTGGCGTTTAATTTTTCTTATAAAGATAAAGGAAAACTCTTCAGACATAAAAACTAAATTTATTGATTTGATAAAAAAGGTTCTGTGAAATTTTAATTCACAAATAATTCTTGCAAAGAAAACCGACTTCAAAACAGATTTCGCCGGTCGGTTCAAGAATTACATTAACTATTGAGACACAATAGAATTCATCTCCAAGTTCAAGTTATATACTTTCTGTTGTAGTAGACTTAGCAATCAGGTTCTTTGTAAATTTCAACCGCACTCATTCTAAGTTTTAAAGAATGACATTTACAGTTCATAATAAACGTAAACTTATGTATGTTTTATGGGGACACCCTCTAATTTTTAAGATTATGAACTGGAACTAATCTGTAAGCATAATCTATCAAATTCCAAGAGATTTTCATCATTAAAGTTTCTACACACAAAACTGCACAAGAATCATGTCAGCGTTTAGACAAACGACCCTGGAAATCAAAGTATCAATAGAAAGGTTAATATTTTTCAGCCCAAAGTGGAAGCATAAAATGGTCTGCTGTGCTCCTTTCGGTCCAAAAACTGGAATCGATCAAAATAAAATCTTTTTTTTGTGATATTTTCTATTATCCCGATTATTTATTTAAATCACCGATTTTGATTATTGAGGGTCAAAGCACGTCTCGATGGTGTGATAGGATCAAGTACTTGCAGTAGTTAAACTCTTGTGGTCAATTTCGAATGTAGATTCAAAAACTCACAATATTTATGCTCGATGAATTTTTAGCTTTTCCCTTTTATTTTGAAATTTTCTTGAACAGTCGTTGCCACATATTTTTAATTCATGCCACTTTTCGCATGACAAGTACTTCTTATTAATCGATTGAAAAATTTTCTATATTGTGAAATTGTAAGAACAGTTAGAATTTTATTCTTATTGTTGTACCATTGTTTTTCTATTCCCAAAAAATATTCACATATTTATGAAACATTTTAATATGAAGATGCAAGTGATAAGAAATATAAAAATGTCCTGAATACTAAGCGAATGGTTCATATTCAACTAATTTTGTGAACTTTTATAAAATATTTGAAGATCTATGGGTTAAGTGCTCAATATTCCCCAAATAATTTGATGTGCTAAAAACACATTTTTTTCCACATTAAATATAAATAAATTTAAAAGAATATTTTTAGCATCTTTCAAATATAAAATATTTATACATCTATTAATTTAATATGGGCTCTTAAGTTTTGTTGTTTTATTTGAAAACAAATTGAACAGAAACACCCAGCCATATAAAATGAATAAAAATGATTGAAAATAAAAAGCGAACATCCACAATAAGCTATAATTACGAGGGCCACCGTATTTACCATTTATTTAAAATTAGAAGGCGTAAAATTAAGTACTTGCGAATTATTATTTATTTATAAAATGGTGGCAATATCGCCATTGAAAGAAAATTGGTTTTCTTTACTGCTTTTAAATGTTGTGTTGTTTGCTGTTAGTAACAATTTCAATCAAAATGTTTGCAGCGTATATTCTTTCGTAGTTTGAAAAAAATGTTGACATAAACATTTTGACAAAAAGCTCATGTGACTCTCTAAAATAGCGGAATATGAAAAATTGGAATATGAAAAATTGTGTGCATTCGGTTAGAATTTTGCAAAAAATAAGTGCAGGTCATATAATATCGAAGTTGGATATTAATATTGCCGAAACATTTTGTAGAATATAAACATGACGCTTGAAACATTTGAAGACTTCAAAAATGTACTGAGTACAACTTCAGCTAAAAAGGAGCATAACTTGCAACAAGAAAATATGGCACTTGCCCATATTTTCTGAGTAACGGGATCAAAATTCTTCATAGAATATTAAAATTATGCACCAAATTTTAGAAGTATGAAAGTTATTGTAAAGCCTTTGAACAGATCCTTAAGGAAATATTTGTTTTTTTAAAAAAGCTTAACCCTTTAAGAGCTGATTACATTTTTATGTTGAATCATATAAAGTACATATTTTCTTATTTTTTAATTGTTTGTCACCCCAATATTTGCTTCTTGGATTAGAGTTTCTTTACTAAACTAGTTTTACGTTATGGTGTAGGGTATATAAAATTCGACATAGCCGAATATAGCACTCTTACTAGTTTTTAACATATATTTGTAAAAGTTCTCACAATACTTTATATGGTAATTCCTATTTCCCTGGAGAAGAGTAATAAAAACGCAAGGTGGCATTATTTTACTATAAAAAGTTTTATTTCCAACTTCAATATCTCAAAGGTGAAACGAAAAGAAGAAAGCTAAATGGGTATGAATAATTATTGAAGCGATTATAATGAGATTACAATAATTTCAAGAAAAAAAAAATAAATGACATAAATTTTTACTAGTCTCTACATTGTGCTACCATCCTCGTAAGCAAAAAAAAAAATAATTAAAAAAATATGAAAAATTTAAATTGAATAAGGCATGTATAAGCAAATATTAAAAAAAGAAGAACCAAACAAATCTTTACGTTTCAAATAAAAAAACTCCAATTTAAATTATATGTGCATTTGTAAGACTGTATGTAAGAGTTTATTAAACAAATCAGTTTGATTCTAATTGCGGTGTGTAAATAAATGTTTATTAAACATTAGCAGCAACAGCAACAACAACAGCATCATCGCCTTCAGTATTCGAATTCTTTATAACGGTAACAACAACAGTGGCAACAAGAACAGTATATATTTCTGCATTAAATTTTTCTTAATCACAAAAAACAAAAATATAAATAAACCAACAAAATATTTATGTCTCATAGTGTGAAAATATTAATGATAAAAAAAATTAATTTTTATGCATTTTATATTTCTACTTGCTGCTTGTAGGGGAAATGAAGGAGTACAAGTAAAATTAACACAATACTACAAATAAAGAGTCGTTTATAGGTTAAAATATGAATAAAAACATAAAATAATTCCAAATCCGGGTTTCATAAATTTTGGGAACAAAGCAACAATAAGGAGACTAACTCACTTGCGTAAATAAATTAAAATGTCTTATATTTTTACTTTTTCCCTTAACTCTTTCTAAAAACTAAAAGACATTGTAAAGGTAAAGGTACCACCATACGACCGGTTACGCAGACTAATATGGAGTTGAAAGCATCGGAAAAGAGATATTTTATGCCAGGCTTTTTAGGGTCATGAAACCAAAATCGCAGTGGTAAGAACATTGTATGGACTTTAGCCTGCAGTAGTTGGAAGCTTTTTACACAGTGGTATGATATTCTAGATTACTTTTGATAGCAAACCAAGGTATATCTAAAGCCGACTTTTCGAAAAGCTGGCCTCTTATCACTGACTAAAAATCTTGAACATTATATAATCGAGATAAAAAGCAAGGAATATTATGTTTGTCTGTATGTGAAAAAGATTTAAACAGCACTCTACTTAGAGTGTATATGTTCTGCGTTCATAGATTGCGGGCTTTCAGCACGAAAGTTAGCTTGTCAGCCTTTAGACAAGCGATAAAGCAGCGCAGTAAAGAGAAAGTAGTTCCATGCGATCTTTAAAAATCATAAAATCCCAAAATAATGTTGATAAACTTGATTAAAAATAGCCGCATCCAAATCAGTTTTAATCTTGGATTAAAATAAATTGTTTTGTATATGAACAAAATTAAACATCAATAAAGTCTTAGTAATGTTAAAAACCCAACTTCGTAATCCATGCTACACGTATGACGACCTCTGCTCTTTAACATTTTCATATGTTTATAATCTTTATTAATTTGTTTTTCGATTTTAATGTTTATTTTTTCAGTACAATTAGGCACGAGGAAAAATAAACATTTTAATTTATTTATTAGTGTGTGTGTACTTGCTTTCTGTCTCTCACTTATAAAAAGTGAGTGTGCAGTGTGTGTGAGTAAACAAAATAAAATACATCATCATAATAATTTTCAAGTAGTAATTCATAATGGATTTTTGTTTGTTTGTTTCTTAGGAAAATTTTATTTAATAAAATTTGTTTAGCAAAAATAATTAAAGCAGATTATGAACAATATTGCCAAGGAAAAAAATTAATTTAGTACATGTGTGCGTATTCTAGTGAAGGACATTTAAAATACAATTAGAAGAAAAAAATATTTACATAATAAAAGGGGTTCACACTTGTGAATATTAAAGTAAACAGGAATATTCATAACTCGTTTTTTAAATAAATTTATTAAAGAATATGAAGTTTTTTGTTTGCATGAAGAAATAAATAATTTCTTTTAATATATTTCAGCAATCAGCATGTTTTTAAAATTTTTAAAAGAAACCCAATCCAAAAGGATTTCTGACAGTTCAACTACTCATATACATATAATACATATATCGGATAAATTCAAAACTTCAAAACAAATTGTTTATTTCGTTATAGAGTCATAAACATAATATCCATTGAATTTATGTTGCACTCAAAAGTGACATAATTTTTTTCAAAGCGACATAATGTTCATAGACTTTTCGTCTATGAAAGTTATAACATGCCACTGCTTATTTGTTTCATTTAAGAAATCGTTGGATACTTAGACACTTCAAACGGAAATACTAAAAATGCAATACTAAGCTAATTGAAAAACATGCATTTAAATCAGTGGTCGGCACTGCATGGATTACGAAGAGGAAAGTGTGCAATAAACTTTAACTGATCGAAACTAATCGAAAAAATGTTTCCCAAAACGCGGTTGATTACCATTAGCAGAGAAAATAAAAGTTTTAAGTAACCAAAGAAGTAAAAAAAAACATCTCAAATCACTAGTATAATGTACTGTTATATATTATGGCCCCTTTAAAAATATATATATTATATTATTTATTTACGAAACTGAATCAGGACAATGACTGCACATGTAGTGCAGGGTCACTTTTGAAAATTTTTTGCCCGTCTGTGTACGCATCCCCTAAAGTCTGCAGGATACCTTAGTGACCGGATGATTATTTAGGATTTATTTGATTTACCGATTTAAACGAGACTGCAAAGTTGGCATCACTTTTTATTACGCAAAGAAATCTTTAATAATAGAATTTGTATATAAATGGAAAATTTTTAGAACATAATGGTCTCAATGGTTGCGGGTATATTGTAGTGGTTAACACACATGAGTAAAATGAAACTATGGTGGAACTCTTATTTGTAACAACATTAGTTTACAAGTTTTGAAATCATTCTTGTATTTTTGTTTCTCATTTCATATCATAAGCGTATAGTATTTTGTATTAATGATACTTTTTCCTTACATAGTTCATTAAGTCGCTTACCCTTGTCTTATTCTTATAACATATTTAATTATACTCCGTTAATTCAATACGAATTTAATATAAAATACTCTCTGTATCGAACACTGACTGGTTCTTAAGTGCATAAGGCAAGTGACTCTTGAAAAAATTAACACGTGAGGTGACAGATAGAGGTGACTCATTACTAGAAACCGTAAAACTTAAAGGTATTCTCGGTAAGAGCACTAGTTGGATGCTTTCATATAATCTTACACCTAAATTTGAATAACTGTGTTAGTGATATGCCGTGAATACATAAAGAAGAAAATCAATTATTCCGATATTATCAGACTGTTCATGGAAGAGACTGAAACGTACATTGCATGTGAGTGTCCACCAAGGGCTATGATTGTTTTGGTGGCCTAGACCTTAAACAAATAATATTAATTTCTTTGCATATCCTTTCGATTTTTCTTAATTTACTTTTAATTGGGATCAAATTTTCAAGTAGCGAGAAAAAAAATTGTTAAAAAGTTTTCTCACAGGTCAAAAGTTAAATGAAAAAAAGAAAAAAAAAATAGAATTATGTTTTTTTTAAACAAAAGTTGGATCTACTCTATTGAATGTGTATTCTGCTTCGAGAGCTATTTCAACTTAAAATTTTTATTATTTTTTTATTGAAAACTTAAATTTAAGCCAAATTTTCTCTTATGTATTAAGCAGAATCAAAAGAATAACACCTATTTTAAATGCTTCTGATAGCCTTTTCTTTTTGTGCAATAAAAATTTCTCCCCCTACTGTTGTAAATACGGATTAAAATAAATAATCCCATTTTTTGCCATTTTTAAAACTTTTCTTGTGATTGTGGGATTGACATAAGTCTTAATACATGGATATTTTTAAATTTTATCTATTTACTGAATAAACTTCTACAAACTTTGAAAATGTCACTATAAAAAAATTTTTATTAAAAAAATTAACAACAATAAAAACAATAAAAAATTTGATTAAAATAATTTTTCCCCTTTTTGAAAAAATCGTAAATTTTTTTACTTAATATATAACATTTCTCCCCTCTGACTTTAAGAGGAATATTTCTGTAATGGAATTTAGAGAAAATTGTTACTTACCAAATATCGCATCCAATTTTTTACGTTAGAATCCAATGTAGATAATAAACTATAGATCGTAGTAGTATTTTTTTTCGTGTCTTTATTTATTTTAGTTTATATCTATAGTTTTGTTTTTAGATTCTAATAAATATTTATTATTGTTCCGTTATTAATAAAACACAAAAGAACACTGCATACGTTAGACAAATTGCTGATAAGATAAACATTATTTAAATATTTGCATTAATATTCTGCATTTTATTTAAGGTCACACAATATATAGATCAGAACTATTAATCTTTATTTTTAAGTAAAAAATGTAATGAAAAAAGTAAGAAAATTATTATCACGAGTTTCAGAAGTTTCCTTTTGTCTTAACTTTATATTTTTTGGCGTTTTTATTTCTCATTTAGTCAAAGAAACTTTATATGTAAAAACCTAACTATTTTCTTTTTTGCCTAAAATTGACATGTTTTTTTTAACCAAAGGCTCCACAGTATTGCTGGCGCTTCTAAACTCTTTTGTATAAATTTTCCATGGACTTTAAATAACCCCATTAAAACAAAGACCTTTTATGGGAGGATCTTTTTAAATCACTGAAATGCTAGAGTACAATACCATAACATAAAGTAATTCGTAAAAAATACTTTTAATTTGGGGCATAAAGCCTTTGTCTTTAGTTTTGCAATACTTACTTTTAACTAAATGTAATACATTAATTCTAATTTATAATTTCCTTTATAAACTATATAAGCGCCTTAACCATTTGTCTAAATTGTTCCAAAGTACAGGTGTCCTCATCCGCTCGTATTCCGAGTTGTTTTCTTTTCTAACTGATACTTTGGGTGACTTAAACAGCTGTTTTTCATTTATTTCATTTAAAAAATTCATCCACCTGAACTACTAAATAACAATTACTTGTTTTGTACCGTAAAACGGACTGATCAAAAACCGTATGCTAAATGGAAACAGACTTCATATACAAGAAACAGTGTAGCCAAACTTTCCCATTATTATTTTGGATTTTGTAAATATAAAGTTTCATTTATAATAACTCCATTTTACGATAATGTTAGGCCTCTTGTGATTTAAACGCATGATCTGGTGTTTAAGGTACAAGCAGGCAATAATTTTTATTTCAACTAAAATCACAGCTGGGATTTAAACTCATGATACTTTGTTACACAGCCAAGCACATATTGATAATATAACTGCTGTTGCTGCTGAAGAATTTCTAGTTATCTTCTTCTTTTCATTCTTTTCAAATCTAACACGGTTCCTAATAGTGTAAATAACAACTTTTGCAGGCTTGTATACCACACACCCAGGGACAACATATGATTTATTGTTTTATAGCTAAAGTTGATTAAATAAATCAGTATTTATACATTAACGTTCAATCTCTTCTTACTTTTTGCTACACCTGACCACACAGCTTAGGTTCTAGTGCAAATTGTCCATTTTAAGCAAAGGACATAGATATTCTAAAAATAAAGTGTATAAAGAGTCCCGTGAAGTTTTTACTTCTCTTCTTTTCTATGATTCTGAATTCTTATTCCTGAACTCACCCCAACCCATATTGTCATTAGAACGGCTTATTTTTGCGCTATATATAAGATTTGGCATAGCCGAATATAGTACTCCTACTTGTTTTTATTTTAACAAGAAGTAGGTATTGTAACAAATAGCATCTTCATTCGAATAAGTTTTAATAAAATTATTAAATGATTTTTTTTCGAACGAATAAAATTTTTTTTTACCAATAAAAAAATTATTTTATTGATTTTGGTCGAATATTCGAAGATTTTTTTTGAATTATCTTTTTTAAGTTTATTATATTTTATTTTTTATTTATCATAAATACCGAAGAGATTTATTGATAAACTGTTCATTTGATTAAGAAATAAATTATTAAATTGTTGTTTTTTTCCTCAAATGAAATCAAATGTCTAAATTTATTAAATTAATTCTCGTCAGGTTTAATTAGATTTCAAGTATGTTATTATTTTTATTATATTTCTCAACATAAATTTAATGATTTTTATTGCCGTTTAAAGTATTCTACATGTAAGGCATGCTACTGTCCCCTTGACAGCCCATACAAAATTTTTTTTATCATATTAATTTAATTTTGGTGGTATGTTTTTTAAAGTTATTTTTAGTTATTATTTTTTTTATTAACCCTGGAGTTAATGTCGACGTCGTTGACGGCGTTTCAACGCCGAAAAAGTTGAAACAGCTTGAACTTTTACGGCGTTGCAACGCGTTGAGATTAACTGCTCTCATACAATTTCATACGTTTCAACTTTTTTTTTGACATTTGACGCCGTCAACGACGTCGACAATAACTCCAGGGTAAAAAACAAAAAGCAAAAATTTCTTCTTCATAAAACTTTTTTAAACCGAATGAAAGTTTTAATCAACCTTAAACAAAATGTTAAAGCTATCACAGAAAATAAAAAACTATTAAGCAAGTTTTAATTTAAATTAATTCACATTCTTTGCAAGACTAGGTCAGCCTATTTTAATATTTAAACAAAAATTAACTTAAAAATGGTTTAAAAATAAAAAAAATTGTGTTATGAATTTTATTTACAATTGTGGTTCCTATTTTCTTAAGATTTATGAAATACTTTTGGGTTTCTTTACAAAATAAGAATTATGGTAAATTTACTAAAATTTAATATTTACACAATCACACGCACTGCTTAGGTTCTAGTGCAAATTGTCCATTTTAAGCAAAGGACATAGATATTCTAAAAATAAAGTGTATAAAGAGTCCCGTGAAGTTTTTACTTCTCTTCTTTTCTATGATTCTGAATTCTTATTCCTGAACTCACCCCAACCCATATTGTCATTAGAACGGCTTATTTTTGCGCTATATATAAGATTTGGCATAGCCGAATATAGTACTCCTACTTGTTTTTATTTTAACAAGAAGTAGGTATTGTAACAAATAGCATCTTCATTCGAATAAGTTTTAATAAAATTATTAAATGATTTTTTTTCGAACGAATAAAATTTTTTTTTACCAATAAAAAAATTATTTTATTGATTTTGGTCGAATATTCGAAGATTTTTTTTGAATTATCTTTTTTAAGTTTATTATATTTTATTTTTTATTTATCATAAATACCGAAGAGATTTATTGATAAACTGTTCATTTGATTAAGAAATAAATTATTAAATTGTTGTTTTTTTCCTCAAATGAAATCAAATGTCTAAATTTATTAAATTAATTCTCGTCAGGTTTAATAAGATTTCAAGTATGTTATTATTTTTATTATATTTCTCAACATAAATTTAATGATTTTTATTGCCGTTTAAAGTATTCTACATGTAAGGCATGCTACTGTCCCCTTGACAGCCCATACAAAATTTTTTTTATCATATTAATTTAATTTTGGTGGTATGTTTTTTAAAGTTATTTTTAGTTATTATTTTTTTTATTAACCCTGGAGTTAATGTCGACGTCGTTGACGGCGTTTCAACGCCGAAAAAGTTGAAACAGCTTGAACTTTTACGGCGTTGCAACGCGTTGAGATTAACTGCTCTCATACAATTTCATACGTTTCAACTTTTTTTTTGACATTTGACGCCGTCAACGACGTCGACAATAACTCCAGGGTAAAAAACAAAAAGCAAAAATTTCTTCTTCATAAAACTTTTTTAAACCGAATGAAAGTTTTAATCAACCTTAAACAAAATGTTAAAGCTATCACAGAAAATAAAAAACTATTAAGCAAGTTTTAATTTAAATTAATTCACATTCTTTGCAAGACTAGGTCAGCCTATTTTAATATTTAAACAAAAATTAACTTAAAAATGGTTTAAAAATAAAAAAAATTGTGTTATGAATTTTATTTACAACTGTGGTTCCTATTTTCTTAAGATTTATGAAATACTTTTGGGTTTCTTTACAAAATAAGAATTATGGTAAATTTACTAAAATTTAATATTTACACAATCACACGCACTGTTTTATTTCCTGTTTTAATTAAATAAATTAAGCACAAATTTATAAATTCTTCTTTAACTTTTCTTAATGCCACAATTTTTTTCTCAAAGCTTTAAATATTTTTTTTATTGCTTTTAATGTTATAACTGTTTAGTTTACCACTTATTTTATTTTAAAGTTTTTTTTAATTTTTCGATTATTTTCAGTTAAATATTTTCGTCTACAACTGTTCGGAACGAATTAAAATACTCAACTGAGTAACTATAAGTTACCTTTTTAGAACATATGTAACGTCGAGCATTAATTTATTTGAAGCATTTAAGCGCAGGCGTTCTATTCAAGTACTAAACTTTTTATTTAATAAAAATATAAAAGCTCTCTCTTCTTGGTTCTTTAAACTGTTAATATCTAGTTGTTTCATTTTATAGGCTTAAGTTAAAAAAAATAAATTTGAAATCATTAGACTTCAAACAATTTTGTAACCCAATTCCAAGGTGGAACTTTAAAAGAACTAATGTTTAAATTTTTTAAATGTTTAATATAATCAAATTTTACATTCAATCGACTTTCTTCAAAACTTATTAATATTAATAAAGAAATTATTTTATATTTATTGAAATTTCGAAGACAGAAATTTGACTTCCAAAATCTTGTAAGAAACATCGATGACCATAATATTAACCGAATATTAGTAACAAAGAAATTGTTGTTTCTCCTTATTACTGGATACCGTCATCATTAAAGCATAGGAATTTAATACAATTTTTTTATTAGCGGAATAGTTTCTAAAAGACTTGATTCTCAGGCTTCATATCTTTATATTTTTGGTCTATTCCAGATTGGCCTCCTTTTTTTGGATCATTACACATCCTTCAAAAATAATCCACAAAATCTTTAATAGCGATCGACAAACCAACAATAATTTGTTGTAGTGGCCGAATGTAAGACCTATTAAGGAAAATGCAGCTTAGCACGATAAATAATTTCAATAGTAGTTTTTTTTTTGTTTTTTGGTTGAAACACAAAATAAATGTTTACATCCTAATAAAAGCCAAACACAAAACAAATGAAAATTATATTTAACTTCCCAACATCTACTTAAAATGTTAAGTATGCAATTGTGTGTGCAAAAGCAAATGATGAATGAAACAAATCGAAATTTCATGTTTAAGAAACGGTGCAGCCAACCAAACGAAACAATTTTTAACTACCAGAACACAGGGCTGAAGAATTAGAAAGTAATAATTAAAGTTTTTCCCCATCAGTAATTGGTAACTTAGTTGTTTTTAACCCACTTCAAAAAAGGAAAAAGTTAACACTTCTTCCGCAAATCCTAGTCAAATTTGAAGCGATTTTCCAGTTTTCTTTTTAATTGAAAGCCGATGCTTAGAGATTAGTCTAATTTAAAAAGCTTAAAATATTAAAAATTAAAGGGTACCCCCTAACAACGCATATAAATTTTAACAAAGTTTCTACCGCTATACTGCTTAATAATAACAATTAAAAAAAGTTTAATATTTATATTTAATTTATATGTATCTATCTTTCGAACCTTTAATTCACTTGAATATTATTAAAAAATTTCCTTCTATGTCTGCTATTATAACAAGTCAAAAAATTGGAAATTAAATATTGAAGCTATAGGAGATGTTACACAGAACATCTATCTTTAAATCTACTATAACAACTATATAAAATATGAGATTGAAATATAAAGGATGTCCTCATAGGTAATAAAAGTTAAGCTTCTAAACGGCTGTCTTTACAAAGAGTCCTTCCAATTATTTTGCGATATTCATGCTTTTAATTTAAAGAAAACAAAGTTATCAACCTTCCTTTAAAGCTTTATTTTCAATATTGTATATGGTGAAGAGAGATGTTTCTTATTTAATACGTGTTAATAAAATCAGTATAATTATTAATACTGGTATTCCTGAAATTAAATGGATTTATTGACTACAAAACCGTAATAATAATAAATGTGAATTTTACTCGAGAGATGCGTTAATAATTATCACTTTGATGCGTTGTGTTCATTATAATATACGTCGATTTTATCAACCCGTCACTGGTTGAAATTTAAGCATATATGCAATTAATTTGCAGTTACAGTTTCGTTGAGATGTTTTTTTTTTAAATTCTAAGGAGGCTGTAAAATTTCAAGACAGCTTGAGATATATTTTGTCTAGTCACAACCGTTGCAGCCCCTTATATGTGAAAGTTAATTTCTAAATTAAAAAACAAGAAATGGATTTTCTAGCTTTTTTTTGATGAATTTTTAAATGTTTCCTTTATTTATGTACATATGTGTATTAAGAAATTTAATACCAATAAAAAATAAAATAAAGTGAAAAAGTTTTTGGAATGAAACTAATTTTGCGTTAAAATGTACACCTTCAAAATCCACTTTAGAATAAAAATTTGTCCCCATAATTTTTAACATGTGTTCTTTGAAGCCTTTTTAAGCTACAAAAATCATATATAGAATTTTTCAACGACCGAAATTAATTCCCGTGTCAAAGGGTTATAAAGATTTGTTCGCCTTATGAAAAAAATTATTTTTTGAAAACTCTTGCTAAGTGGCGCAAAGTTAGTCGTGGGTTTTTTTTTTTTCTCTAAGACAGATTGGTGGAAACTCCGATAATAAATTTTATGTCAATGAAAACCTAACGTCTGCCAACATCAATATTTTACGTGCCACTGTTCGACTTAAAAAAGATAATCGAATACATAGCGCTTTTACAATACGTGGCTTGGTGTAAATTAAAACAACTGCTAAAGTACAAGCAATAAGCACTTCGATAACTTAAATATTATAATTATATCGTTTTATTCTTTGTTTCTTATGTTGTTATTATTCATGTATTATAATTTTAAAATGTATTTGTTTTAATTAAATAGAATTCTTTTTCCAACGTTTATTTTATTAATACTCCTAATGTTTTACCTACATCTGACCATATAATTTTTCCATCGTACGTTAAATTTTTTAACCTTTTACTACGATATCGATAGGGTTCCTTCCAAATATAGAGTTAGTATGATGGGGAAAATCTTGGCCAGTCATAGAAGGGGTATTAAAATATGTCATATCAGTTCCCAAAGCTTAAGACCTAAGATTGAAGAGTTTAGATTTATTTTTGAAAATTTTGAAATTGATTTAATATGCGTATCAGAGACATGGTTTGAACCCGGGTTAATTGATCTATCAGTTTCATTGCAAGGATACAATATTAGAAGAGTAGACAGGAATGGATGAGGCCGTGTAGCAATTTATATTTATGTGAAGAAAGGCATTGCTATAAATGTTATCTCTTAGCCTACGGATTTTACTGGGGGTACTGCTGTCAGTAGATCAGGTAATCTAAGAGAATATTTATTTCTTGGACTGAGTTCTGATGGTAGAAAATTACTTTTAGGCTGCGTTTATAGACCTAATTAACGTATACCTATTGAAAGATTTAAGAACATCTTACAATCATTGACAGACTTCTACGAAGATGTAACTATAGCTAAAGATTTTAATTCTAATTCTTATCTAACTAGTAATATGCTTACACTCGGTCTCAACTGCCCTAATACAAGAATTGCTACTCATTTTAAGAGTACCAATAGCACACTTCTCGATCCTTTTTTTGTTAGCGATCTGCAGGAGGTGTTATTTTGTGTCCAGTTGTCTGCGCATTGTTTTTCACGTCATGACCTGATTTTCACGACGTATAAATTTCACCTAAATATCCCTTTACACTTAATTCGATACGGCGATTTTAAAAGTGTAATTTATAGTAGATTTGAATTTAGAATTTCACAGGATTGACTGGAATATGATATACAACTTAATTTCTGTTTACGATTAACTATCTTTTTTGCAAAGCAACCTAAACCATTTGTACAATCTTAAAGTTCCCTGGTTCTCTCACGATATAAAACTAGCAATTCATCTCAGAAGTTTTTTATGTGGTCGATGGAAACGCTTTAAAACTACAGATTTGCATGAAGAATACAGAGTATAACGTAAGACAACCAATAAGCTTCGAAGTTCTCTGTTGCCATTGGCTCTAAAAAAAACTTGGCAAACGATTCGTGAAGTTGGTATTGGCAAACCTGGTAGCATAGAAACTTGCATAGTAATTGCAACCGTTCTGGATCAAATTTAAGTTACTACCATTTCTCTAATGCTTTTTCGAACAACAATTTCTGGTATCCTAACGTAACTCAATCTGATATCTTATCTAGCCTACTATCAATAAAATCTAATACTGTGAATGGAATAGATCGAACGTTCTAAAGAATTCTCATTTCACAACTTTTACACACCAAAACAATCATTTTCAAAAAGATTTTTACTAACAACCAATTTCCCAAAATCTGGAAACTCGCTAAGATTATATCCATTCCCAATTCTTATTCTGATTACAGGCCAGGCTATATTACCTTTTCTGTCAAAAGTTTTTGAAAGATTAATTCACAATAAAATTATACGATACATTGAAGCCAACAATATACTCTCTGATCGGCAAATTATTTTTCGTAAAAATCACAGTTGTTTTTGTTAAATATATAAGATGTTGCTGAATATATAAGACAACAAGTGGACTGCGGTAACGTTAATTTTTAGTTCTTTTGGATCACTCCAGAGCGTTTGACATGATTAATTATAACTTAATGTGTCTTAAACTAAGGCCTATGTTCAGATTTTTTTAACTGCTACCCATTTGATATTTTCATATCTAATTGATAGATTTCAGTATATTGAAACCCCTACCTCAAAGTCAGGATTTTTGCCGTTGAGTCGAGGTTGGGACCTCTTTTGTTTTCGTTATGCGTTAATGATCTGTAAAGTAAGTTTGAACACTTCAAGGCTAAATTGTATGCAGCATGTGTAAAAATTTACATAAGTTGCAGAAGTACAAGGGTATCTTAATCAAGAAATAGATCGTGCTTATGAATAGGCCACCGTAAATGCCTTAGAAATTAACCCTACAAAGTCTAGGTGTCTTATTATCAATAAGAAATTATTAAAATTCAATCATACTCCTATTTTAAGATTTAAAAACCCGGCAAAAGATGTTGTTAAAAATCTTGGTATAAATTTCAACGACAGTCTGACATGATCTAATTTTGTGTGTAGTAGAACGTTTTCAATGCTTTGGCAAACTTACCAAAGCACACCAATCAAAATTAGAATGCCAAATTAGCCAAATCATACTTAATACCTATTTTATATTATGGATGTGACCTTTCTGCCAGTTGCGATAGTATAAGTAAAAGAAAACTTAGTGTTGCATTTAATAACAGTATACGTTCGTATATGATCATACTATATCACACTATGTAACTTTGCTGTATGTGCCATTGGCTTTGAGGATTTTTAGGAGTTCGAGTATTACTCTTCATACCTAAAACTGTATATACACATCAACCTAAACATCTCCACGAATGCTTAAAATTTTCAACGCTACATAGAGGCAAAAGGCTTCTACCATTTTGGTATCGTACGATGCTTTCAAAATATCACATTTTCATTAATGCTATTAGTCTCTGAAATTCAATACCCTGTGGACTACAAACGATTCGTAATGAACGTCAATTTAAGAAAAATATTATTAGTCACTTTTAACGCTGAATATCGTGTAATTCTTGCTTTAATTATTTCCTTTTAATTTACTTATATTATATCACTTTAATCAATTAAATGCGCTTAAATATTGCATTTCCATCTAAAATATTATATATTTGATTAAATAATCCAAAATTATTTTTATTTCTCTCAATTTTTAACGGATATTTAATGTTGTATTGTATTTGTGTATACTCAGTTCCATACTGCTATATAAGACTTGAAGTCTTGTGTGTGGGACATCAAAAAACAATTAATATTATTATGAACAATGAAAAATCGAGATCTTTTTTTGTATAAAAAGCAAAACGATATTTAGATGATAATTATAACAGCTCCGTCCATATGTCTATTTAAACAGGATAAACAAAGGTATTATTCACTAATAAACAGGGTTGGAACACGTGAGTGTTTTGCTCTGAACAGGTAATTTTGTTTCATATATATGGCTTTATATTTTTAACCGTGTTATAGATAGACACAATTACAAGTATAAAAAAATTAAAGAGTGTCTCCATAGCTAACGTAATTTGACTTATATGACCCTATCTTCGGAAAATTGTACAAAATCTGTACTCTTGTGCAGTAGAAAGTATAAATATTTAAAGTTAGAAATTAAAGGGTGTACTATAGGTAAACCGTTAAAGGTATAAAGATTTGACTGATGAACCGTTATAACTAGAATATTTAATTGTACATAAAATGTTTATAAAATTATTTGTTTTATGTTCAAAGGCCCTCTGCTCGTTTATTTTTGCGTTTTGGAGTCGTTTCCGATACTAGAAATGTAAATTTGCTAAAAAAAATAATTTACAATTAATTTTTTTTGATATATCGGTATTAAAATATTCTCTATAAAGTCTCATAAAATTCATTAAAAAACTTAAAATTATGATACAAGGCTTTTCTAAAAAGTTTGCATGAGCAACCAGCGAAAGTTTATAAATATAAATTTTCACAGCAGGAAAAACTTAATTTAGCTCTGTTTTGAATATTTAGATATCTAAACAGGAGATAAGTCCAAATTTTACTATAAGTTTTAATATTTGTAAAAAAAATAGTTAAATTCAATTGTTCACTAAATTGTTTTTTACGGATCAAAATTAGCACTAATTTTCTGAAACGACAGACGACATATTGGTACGCGTTAATTAAAACTGATACATTGAGTTTTTGAATTATATATGTAGGATCTTCTCCACTCACCGTTTTATTTTATTGTTTTTTTAATGAATAAACACTTTTTCTTGTATTATTAGTTTTAGTTCATTTATTAATAATAATATATTTAACTTATGTTCTACTTTGAACTTTACAACTTTACTCCAAAGCGGCTACTACTCAACTGAACTGTCACTTCAATTTGTGTATCCATTGTCTTATTAGTCCGTTTGTCTTTGTTCGTTTGTCTTTGTCGTATGAGTCCCTTCGTCTCTGTCGCACTAATTGTTAGCAACATTAACCCTAGTGGTTGCTCTGGTGTTTCTTCTTGGCCCAGATCCCACATTCGGCCCTCCTGACCGCGTATTCGACCCGAATACGGATGTCCAACGCTTGAGAAATTCAGCTACAGTATGTGTCCTTTTGGGACAATCACCTTCACCTATTTTTTCTACTTCATACCTGCCATGGTTTAATTTCCGCACAATTTTGTATGGACAAAAATAATTATCCTTTAATTTTAAGCCTACCCCGTATTGTGTACGCTTTATGGCAACAAGGTCATTTATTTTGTAGTCTTCTTCTTTCTTGCGATTCTTATTAAAAGACTTTCGATTTTCATTTTGTATTTTCGAAATATTTTCTTTAGCACTTTCTCTAATTTTGTCTCTTTCTGTCTGTAAATCTTCTAGAGCTTGTAATTCCACTGCTTCCTTAATATCACCAAAATTTGATAACCTCATATCGCAACCTGTCAAAATTTTAAAAGGAGGATAGCTTGTCGATCTAGGTGGAGTACTGTTAATATACTGCTGTACTCTGTCAACATGTTTGTACCATTGATTTGGATTTTTCCTAGTCAATTTAGCCAACATAGGCACTAATATGCGATGCATACGCTCAACCTGCCCGTTTCCTCTTGGAACTGCGGTCGCAATAAGAAGGTGCTGAATACCCTGACTATCACAATATTCTTTAAAAGCCTTACTTGTAAACGCGCTACTTCTGTCTGTAATAATCCTTTTTGGATTCCCAAATATTGCCGCTTGCTTTTCAAGTCGATTCACTACAGCTTCTGTGCCTGTATCCTTAGTGGGATATAACCACACAAATTTAGAAAATCCATCTACCACTACAAATATGTGATTATACTGTTTACTGGTTATTGTCATTGGCCCTACATGGTCTATATGATAAGTATACAACGGTTCATCGTCTTTGCCTATTGGAGATAGTAAGCCTTCCTTCTTTCCTGCTTTAGCGTTAATTACTAAACACTCTACACAACTTGAAATAACCCTTGGGACCTTTGCACTGAGTTCTGGGATATCAAAATACTTTTCTACATATTCGTGCGTATTTTTGGCACCAAAGTGACCATTTCTATGAGCAATCATTATCACTTCATCCTCCATTTGAATTGGTACTACCATCAATTCCTTAGCCGAATCCTTAAATAATATATCATGATGGATATAATAATCTTCATATCCGCTAACCTCAACTAATTTTCTGAGAGCTTTTACATAGGTATCGCTCAACTGAGCCTCTTTCAGACGATGACGTAGAGAATCTTCTATGAGCAAACACGACACTCTGCGCTTGCTAAAATTTTTTTTACACGTATTTCTAAATTTAAATTTTTCTAACGCCATCTTTTACAAACCACTGGCTCGACAACTTTACTCCTATCACTTGTTTGACGTTTACATTATTATTTGGTTATACGCGGATTTAATAATTTTTGGAATAAAACCGTAATATCATACGAGCCAGGTTATATTTATAGCTGCAGAAAGATTATTTTCGCCATTTTTCAGTCGAGAAGTTGACCATCAAGTTCAAAAGTTTTATTTCTTAATTTTCATTTTTTTTACTTGTGAAAATAAAGATAGATACTTAGCAATTTTACTGAGGTAAAAGTAATTTTACGTACAAAAGTACAAGTCTTTAAAGAAAAATATAAAAAAGTGAGTTTTAATAAGTGCATCTGAAGTTAGTTTTATTGTCAAGTTTTCTTATATAAAACAATAATTTTGTTTATATGAAACTTTTCTTTGACAGGCATAATTGTCTTCTCACTGATTGGAGGTTTAAAGGTCTTTTTGTGTATTCAGTTTCTAAAGAAAAAAGAAAATTTAAAAGGTGCCAATCATATATGGTAATTATTTAAAAAAAAAAGGGAGAAATCTCTTAAAACCTAAAAAAAAAAGAAGAAAAAAAGAAGTCATGTTTTCTTTTATATTTATTTAGATTTGGCACCTAGTCGTACATGCACTAGAAATATAAAATTGATGCGTGTTTGAGAAAGAAATCTGGGATCAGCAAGTTAGTTTGGTTCGTGGTTCATACAATAAAGTGGTTGTGAGAAGTGTCAATAATGTGTGATGAGTTTAAAGTCTGGTGGTAAAAATTATTTCTTAAAAGTAACTTAAAAATAACCTGCAAAATCCAGTATTGAAAAATTAGACATTAAACAACTAAACATGAAAATTTTCAATTTAATTTGTCTATAAACAAGCATGGAAAAAATAATAAACCTCTTAAACTTTTGTAATTCGGAAGAAATCTCATGTGAAAAGAGTGTAAAAAAACATTTTTTCTGCCTGTTTAATTTGTAGTGCAATTGCATCACCAACTATTCATTTACATACATGTCGTGTAAACAGACTGTTCACTCTTCTATACAGTACTTTCAACATTCCTAATACTTTTTTATAAGCATAAGTATACTACTAAAATTTACATCAATGTATAGAATAAGGATAGAGATAAGAACTTTGAATAAATAGACATTGAATGTTTGACCGGCAATAGAGACGGATGTGTTTTTATTAAAAAGGAGAATCCGCGATCCACTACATGGCGATCCTGCCATCCACTAAATCCTGCTAAGTTAAATTAATAAAGAAAAATTAATAAGCAAGTGATTGTGTTTTATAATTTAACTCCAAGGCAAAAATCGTATAAATGTGTGAATTTATAAGTGAGTGTGGGTTTGACAGTAATGCCCTCCAGTCTTATACAAGAAAATATTGCATTGATGAAACCAAGAAAAATTAATAAATAAGTTAATGAAATTTTTCGGCTTTTGGTTCTTTTTAATTAATTTTCTAAACATTTTTAGAAAGAAAAATTATTTACAAATGTATGCGGACGTTTTCCAGAGAAAACAAGAGAAATTAGACGCTAGCAGAATGAAATGCAGCATTTTCTGGACCGCCACATCCTTCATCAGCATTCTTTGCATCTATCTACCTTATGTTATGTACATCGTAAACATCATCTATTTAACCAACTAAGCTTAATGTTAATTTGGTGAGACGAAGTTCACACACAACTTAAAGCTTTTCTTTGTCATTCTCTTTGTAACTCGTCTTGTACATTTGTTGTTGCTTTTTTGTACTAGCAATTTGATAGTCACAAATGCAACTTTTTTATTTTTAATTATTCATACTTGTTTGCTCACAACATTATAGACACTGTTTCAGTATCATATTGACTTTTATGAGTTAAGTATGAATGTAAATACGCGGTGCCTAGCGTTTGTTTTAATTTTTAATTTTCACCCTGACCAGGATTCGAACCATCGATTTTACAAATTAATGAAATTTTTCGGCTTTTGGTTCTTTTTAATTAATTTTCTAAACATTTTTAGAAAGAAAAATTATTTACAAATGTATGCGGACGTTTTCCAGAGAAAACAAGAGAAATTAGACGCTAGCAGAATGAAATGCAGCATTTTCTGGACCGCCACATCCTTCATCAGCATTCTTTGCATCTATCTACCTTATGTTATGTACATCGTAAACATCATCTATTTAACCAACTAAGCTTAATGTTAATTTGGTGAGACGAAGTTCACACACAACTTAAAGCTTTTCTTTGTCATTCTCTTTGTAACTCGTCTTGTACATTTGTTGTTGCTTTTTTGTACTAGCAATTTGATAGTCACAAATGCAACTTTTTTATTTTTAATTATTCATACTTGTTTGCTCACAACATTATAGACACTGTTTCAGTATCATATTGACTTTTATGAGTTAAGTATGAATGTAAATACGCGGTGCCTAGCGTTTGTTTTAATTTTTAATTTTCACCCTGACCAGGATTCGAACCATCGATTTTACAAATTAATGAAATTTTTCGGCTTTTGGTTCTTTTTAATTAATTTTCTAAACATTTTTAGAAAGAAAAATTATTTACAAATGTATGCGGACGTTTTCCAGAGAAAACAAGAGAAATTAGACGCTAGCAGAATGAAATGCAGCATTTTCTGGACCGCCACATCCTTCATCAGCATTCTTTGCATCTATCTACCTTATGTTATGTACATCGTAAACATCATCTATTTAACCAACTAAGCTTAATGTTAATTTGGTGAGACGAAGTTCACACACAACTTAAAGCTTTTCTTTGTCATTCTCTTTGTAACTCGTCTTGTACATTTGTTGTTGCTTTTTTGTACTAGCAATTTGATAGTCACAAATGCAACTTTTTTATTTTTAATTATTCATACTTGTTTGCTCACAACATTATAGACACTGTTTCAGTATCATATTGACTTTTATGAGTTAAGTATGAATGTAAATAC
>OU744339.1:80461549-80582515 GCA_916610165.2 Gymnosoma rotundatum | reverse complement strand
CTTTTCTAAATAAATTTATTAAAGGATATGAAGTTGTTTGTTTACAGTGTTGCCAAAACTAAAGAACCATTTCCCGCTAGATATTAGTTTAAAAACCGCTAGAAACCGCTAAATAGTCGAAAAAAAATGCTGATATAAACCGCTAAAAAATTTCTTGAACAATTTATTTTTATACCCTTTACCGAGGCTAACTTGGTTTCACGAAAAAAAAGATAAATATGTCAATCGATCAGATATAGTGTCGAAAGAGGTGCTATTGGAAATCAGTATTATCGGTCCATGTCCTTCGAGGCAGCAGGCAAAACACCACGCCTACTTCGAATTTTTTTCATGTCATTTGGAACAATGAATTAACTCCGTTAAAAAAATTAATGTATGGGGTGATAAAGAATTAAAGGTAAGAAAGAAACATTAAGTAATAAAATTGGCGCTCACCCATATTTTCCGAGTTACGGGCCTCTGAAATTTCAAATTTTTTAAAATATTTAAAGCTCTTGAAGAGATCTTTAACTCTAAAGAGCCGATAGCATTTTTATGTAAAATAATATATACGTATTTTTTAAATTCCCTGTAACCCCAATACCTGTTTTTTTTTTATTGGAGATACTTCACTAAGCTAAAGTTACATGGTGGAGGGTATATAAGATTCGGCATAGCCGACAATATCACTCTTACTTATTCAATACTATTTTTACTAACTGCCGTATTAAAAAAATTAACTTATATTATTTTTTTATGAATATGGCAATAATTGTTCATCTCTAGTTAAGATTTTGATTATCTATACATATAAGTTTCGTTTTGAGAACTCAAATAAATATTAGAGGTTCCGATTAAGTTTAGAACCTTGTAATCGTAGAAGACCATATCTAAAGCAACAAAGTAATTATAAAGAGGCAAATAAAAAAAATTGGGATTGGAGGAATTGACATACTTAACGGTTAAAATAGTATAATATTGGTTTGCAATCGATTTAAATTTTTTTCTAAAATGTCCCGATTTTCTGGTAATCTAAAATGACAGTTTCCATTAGTTAGAAAACCGCTTTATTGGCCTATTTAAAATATATTTCGTTATTTACTTTTGGATTAATTGTTTTAACAGTTTAAAAAAACAAGGAATAGATGGAAAATCTATATATTTATATAAAAGGTTACAAATACATAGAAGAGCTTACTTTGTAACAAACAAAACTTGTTGTAGCTTAAAAAACCCGCCATTTAAAATTTTCCCCGTTAAAATAACCACTTAGCGGTTTTTTTTCAAACTTACCGCTTTTAATAGCAAAAACTACCAGATCTAGTGGGAAAACCGTCGTTTTGGCAAGACTGTTTGTTTACATAAATAAATAAATAATTTCTTTTAATAAATTTCAGCAATCAGCATATTTTTAAAATTGTTAGAAGAAAACCAATCAAAACTAAACGAATGTTGGCCTAAATGAGCTTGTAAACTTCAGGATGTCTGACAGTTCAACTACTCAAAGATAAATACATATATCGGATAAATTAAAAACTTCAAAACTAATTGCTGATTTCGTTATAGTGTCCATGAACATAATGTCCATGGAATTTATGTCGCACTCAAAAGTGACGTAATTTTTTTCAAATCGACATAATGTTCATAGACATTGTGTCCATGGAAGTTATAACATGCCACCGCTTATTTGTTTCCTTTAAAAAATATTGGATACTTAGACTCTTCAAACAGAAATACTAAAAAGGCGATGCTAAGCTAATTGAAAAAGGTGCATTTAAATAAGTTTTCGGTACTGCATGGATTACGAATAAGGAAGAGTGCAATCAACATCAACTCATAAAAACTGATCGAAAAAAATTTTCCCAAAACACGGTTGGTCACCACTAGCAGAGCAAATAAAAGTTTTAAGTTCACAAAGAAGTAAAAAAAAACATCTCCAATCGCTAGTATAATGTATTGTTATATATTATGGCCCCTTTAAAAATATATATGTTATATTATTTATTTACGAAACTGAATCAGAACAATGTCTGCACATGTAGTGCAGGGAGTCACTTTTGAAATTTTTTTTGCCTGTCTGTGTACGCATTCCGTAAAGTCTGCAGGATACCTTAGTGACCGGATGATTATTTAGGATTTAGTTGATTTACCGATTTAAACGAGACTGCAAAGTTGGCATCACTTTTTATTATATAAAGAAATCTTCAATAATCGAGTTTGTATATAAATGTAAAATTTTTAGAACATAATGGTCTCAATGATCGCGGGTATATTGTAGTGGTTAACACATATTAGTAAAATGAAAGTGATTTGTAACAACATCTGTCTACAAGTTTTGAAATCATTCTTGTATTTTTGTTTTTAATTTGATATCATCAGCGTTGAATTTTATAGTATTTTGTATTAATGATAACTTTTCCTCACATAGTTTATTAAGTCGCTTACCCTTGTCTTAATCCCATAACATATTTAATTATATTCCGTTAATTCAATATGAATTTAATATAAAATACTCTCTGTACCGAACACTGACTGGCTCTTAAATGCATGGGGCAAATGACTCAAGAAAAATTTAACACGTGAGATGACACATGACAAGAAACCATTAAACTCAAAGGTACATACTTTCAGTAAGAGCACTAGGTGGCTGCTTTGATAGCCCATGTTAGTGATAGCCCGTGAACAGAAAAGAAGAAAATCAACTATGGCGATATTATTTATTATATTATGCTAATATCCCATATCATTTTTAAATAAAAATGCAATTTATTTGTTGGTTGGAAAAGCAGGTATCTATACGTATTTCGCCGGTTGCTTAAGCCAGCTCATCAGGAAACCTTTATCCACATTTTTAGAAAAACCAAAAACATTTCCTTTAAGTATAAAAACTTCAAAAACAACATGAGAGTTATTTAAGAAGTCAATACAGAAATGTTAAGGCTTTAACAAAAATTACCAACAAACAAACCACGTTTTTATTTTTGCTTACATTCCCTTCTGCGTTAGGTTGGTTATATGCCAACACTTAATGCAGACGTAAGGCGTATTAAAAATAAAAACAACACAGTTATTTTTTTATTTCTCAAGAGAAAGAAAAAAACAACAGTGATGCCAACAGTTTGCACAAGCAATTGCATATAAATTTTATTTTAAAAATTATTTTGGGAATTTTTATAATGTTATTTATTATATTATGCTAATATCCCATAACATTTTTAAATAAAAATGCAATTTATTTGTTGGTTGGAAAAGCAGGTATCTATACGTATTATAATAAATAATAATAAATAATATTATAAAAATTCCCAAAATAATTTTTAAAATAAAACTATGGCGATATTATCAGACTATTCATGGAAGAGTGTGAGTGTCCAGCAAGGGCTATAATTGTTTTGGTAGCCTAGACCTTAAACAAATAATAATATCTTTGCATGTAGTTAGTATATAAAGAGAAATTTTATAAAAAATGAGCAAGATCAGGCATGCTTATAAAGAAAAGACAAACTCCTTTCCATTTTTCTCAATTTACTTTTTATTGGTATCAGATTTTTTAGTAGCGAAAAGAAAATTGTTAAAAAGTGCTCTTTTAGATCAAAAGTTACATGAAAAAATACATGGAAAGTTAGATATACTCTACTGAATGTGTATACTACTATTCTTTTTTTTTAACAAAAATAGTACAAATACAAATAATACAGATTTTCTCCCATGTGTTAAGCAGAATCAAAAGAATAACACCTATTTTAAATGCTTCTGTTAGCCTTTTCTTCTTGTGCAATAAAAATTTCTTCCCTACTGTCGTAAATACGGATTAAAATAAATAATCCCATTTTTTGACATTTTTAAAACTTTTCTTAGGATTAAGAGATTGACATAAATCTTGATACAGTATAATATTAAAATTAATATACAAATTTACTGAATAAACTTTTTAAAAATTTTAAAATTAACACCATAAAAAATTTTTATTAAAAAATTCACAACAAAAATATTAAATAAAATTCCCAAATTTAATTAAAATATTTTTCCCCGTTTATGCAAAAAGTCTTAAAAAATTGTTAATTATTTTTACTTGCGGCGACCTTTTAAAGAAGTCAAAATTACCTAAAGACTAATATATAGCATGTTTGCTTCACTTCTGAGTTTTAGAAGAATATTTCTTTAATGAAATTTAGTGAAAATTGTTACTTACCAAATGTCGCATGCAATTATTTATGTTAGAATCCAAGGTAAATAACAAACTATAAATCGTAGTAGTATTTTTTTTTTCGTTTTTTTGTTTATTTAAGTTTAAATCTATAGTTTTGTTTTTAGATTCTAATAAATATTTATTATTGTTTCGTTATTAATAAAACACAAAAGAACACTGCATACGTTAGAAAAATTCCTGATAAAATAAACAATATTTAAATATTTGCATTAATATTCTACATTATATGTATGGTCACACAATATCTAGATCACAACTATAAATCTTTATTTTTAAGTAAAAAATGTAATGAAAAAAGTAAGAAAATTATTATCACGAGTTCTAGACGATTTCTTTTGTCTAAGCTTTATTATTTCTTTGGCGTTTTTATTTCTCATTTAGTCTACATTTAATTTACTTGTAGTTATTTTTGTGTTTTCCTCTTATGTTTAGTTTAAGCACCTGAAAAAAGCCAATTATATAAGGAATGTCTAACATTTTACTAAAATATAAAATTGAATTGTTTTTTTAACCAAAAGCATAAATTTCCCATGATCATGTTACATTAATCATGCAGCTGATGTGGTGTTTAAAGCATGAACAATTGTGGACTTTAAATAACCCCATAAAAATAAACACCTAATGTGGGGGGATCTTTTTAGATCACCGAAATGCTAGAGTACATGACCATGATCATGTTATTCGTAAAATCAAAATATTTATAATTTGAGGCATAAAGATTTTGCCTTTGTTTTTGCAATATTTATTTTTAACTAACTGTAACACTTTAATTTTAATCTATGATTTCCTTTATTAACTATATAGGCGCCTTAACCATTTGTGTAAACTGTTCCAAAATACAGGTGACTTCAACCGCTCGTATTCCGTGTTGTTTTCTTTTCTAGCTGATACTTCGGGTGACTAAAACAGCTGTTTTACATATATTTCATTTAAACAACTCATTCACCTGGACTACTAAATAACAATAATTTTTTTTTTATATCGTAAACCGGACTGATTAAAAACCGTATGCTGAATGGAAAGAGACTTCATATACAAGAAACAGTGTAGCCAAACTTCCCCATTAATATTACGGATTTCAATTATTTTTTGTTTATAATAACTCCATTTTACGATAATGTTAGCTCTCTTATGATTTAAACGCATGATCTGCTGCTTAAGGCACAAGCAGGCAATAATTTTTATTTCAACTAAAAGCTCAGCTGGGATTTAAACTCATGATACTTTGTAACACAGACAAGCACATATTTATAATGTAACTACAGCGGCTGTTGAAGGATTTTCTAGTTAACTTTTTTTATCATTCTTTTCACATCTAACACGCGGTGTAAATAGCAAGTTCTTCAGGCCTGTGTACCACACACTCAGGGACAACATCCCAGCAAAAAATTAGACATTATCTTAAAAAGTACTTGCCATATAATTACTTACTTTTGTGATAGCCATGTTTTGTTACTCGCTTACAAAACACATTACATTAGTTCCCAAAATAGGAAGTAGTAATGGAACTAGTTCTTTATGTTAAAAGAGAATATCTTAAAATACGTACTAATGGTTCTTATTGATTCCTACAATAACTAATGTAATTGATTCTCAGTAATTGATTATAAAAGTCTCATGCCTTGTAAAATCATTAAGTTGGCAATCTAGTTGGGAAGTACTTCCGCCAAAAATGCTTAATTCCTTACTCGACTACCTTTTCAAAAGTATTTTGCTGGGATATACTTTATTGTTTTATAGCTGAAGGTAATGAAATAAATCAGCATTTATACTTTAACGTTCAATCTTTTCTCACTTTTTGCTACATCTTACCATGCAGCTATGGTTCTGAACTCACACATATTGTCATTAGAACGGCTTTTTTTGCGCTAAATATAAGATTTGGCATATCCGAATATCTACAAGAAGTAAATATTGTCAGGCAAATGTTAATCTTCGAACAAAAATTACTTTATTTTACTTTTGCAAATAGCATATTCATTCCAATAAATTTAAATAAAATTATCAAATGATTTTTTTTTTCGAAAGAATAAATTTTTTTTTTTTTACCAATAAAAAATGTATTTTATCGTTTTTTGTCGAAATATTTTTTTGAAATATCTTCTTTAAGTTTATTATATTTAATTTCTTATTTATTATAAATACCTGTGTTATACCGAACGTTAAAATAAATGCAGTATCATGTATATTTTATGGAATATTATTTCGTTTTTTAATGTTATTATTGTCTTTTGTTAAAAAATTAGTTGTTATTCGTTTGTAACAAACTATTTTCTTAAAGAAAATTAACTTATATCCATTTTTCTAAAATTTAACTTATTTTAATAAATTTTTTATTATTTGTTCGAACATTCGAATAAAATCAAAATTTTATTCACTTATTCGAGTTAAAAAAAAATAGCAACTTTTATTACCATAAACTAAAATTGTTCATTGATGAATAATAAATTATTTTCGTTTGCAAACTTAAGATTGATTTTATAAACTGTTCATTTGATTAAAAAATAAATTATTAAACTGTTTTGTTTTCTCCTCAAATGAAATCAAATGTCTAAATTTATTAAATTAATTCTCGTCAGGTTTAATTAGATTTCAAGTATGTTTTTATTTTTATTATATTTCTTAACATAAATTTAATGGTTTTTATTGCGGTTTAAAGTATTCTGCATGTAGGGTAGGCTATTGTCCCCTTGACAGCGCATACAAAATTTTTTAATCATATGAATTTAATTTCGGTAGTGTGTTTTTTATAAGTTATCTTCAGTTATTATTTTCTTTTTAAAAAAGCAAAAATTTTTTCTTTATAAAACTTTTTTAAACCGAATGAGAGTTTTAATCAGCCTTAAACAAAATGTTAAAGCTATCAGAGAAAACAAAAACTAATAAGCAAGTTTTATTTAAATTAATTCACATTCTTTGCAAGACTAGGTCAGCCTATTTTTATATTTAAACAAAAATTAATTTAAAAATGGTTTAAAAATAAAAAAATATAAAATTTTTTTAAGTTTTTGCAAGATATTTCAAAAAAATTGTGTTATGAATTTTATTTACAATTGTGGTTCCAATTTTTCAAGATTTATTAAATACTTCTGGGTTTCTTTACGAAATAAGAATTATGATTAATTTACTTAAATTTATTATTTACACAAATGTACGCACTGTTTTATTTCCTTTTTTAATTAAATAAATTAAATACAAATTTATAAATTCTTCTTAAACTTTTCTTAATGCCACTATTTTTTTTTCAAAGCTTTAATATTTTTTTTTATAACTTTTAATGTTATAGCTGTGTAGTTTTTCACTTTTTTTAATTTTTTTTTTAATTTTTCGATTATTTTCCGTTAAATATTTTCGTCTACAACTGTTCGGTACGAATTAAAATACTCAACTGAGTAACTATAAGTTACCTTTTTAGAACATATGTAACGTCGAGCATTAATTGATTTGAAGCATTTAAGCGCAGGCGTTCTATTCAAGTACTAAAAATTTTATATAATAAAAATATAAAAATATAAAATATAAAAAATTAAAGGTCGCTCTCTGTTCTTGGTTCTTTAAAATATTAATATCTAGTTGTTTCATTTTATAGGCTCAAGTTAAAAAAAATAAATTTGAAATCATTAGACTTCAAACAATTTTGTAACCCAATTTCATAGTTGAGCTTTAACTTTTAACTTTTTTAAATGTTAAATGTTAAATGAAATTTTACCTTCAATCGACTTTCTTCAAAACTTATTAATATTAATAAAGATATTATTTTATATTTGTTGAAATTTTGGAAACAGAAATTTGACTCCCAAAAATAATATCGATGAATATCGATGAACATAAAATTAACCGAATATTAGTAACAACGAAACTGTTGGTTCTCCTTATTACCGGATACCGTCATCATTATAGCATAGGAATTTAATAAAAAAAATTTATTAGCGGAATAGTTTCTAAAAGACGGTTATTAGGCTTCATATCTTTATATTTTTGGTCTATTTCAGATTGGCCTCCTTTTTTGGATCATTACACATCCTTCAAAAATAATCCAAAAAATCTTTTATAGCGATCGACAAGCCAACAATAATTTGTTGTAGTGGCCGAATCTAAGACGTATTAAGGAAAGTGCAGCTTAACACATCTCAAGATAAATACTTTTAATAGTTTTTTTTTTATTGAAACAGAAAATAAATGTCAACATCCTAATAAAAGCCAAATACAAAATAAATGAAAATTATATTTGACTTCCCAACATCTACTTAAAATGTAAAGTATGCAATTGTGTGTGCAAAAGCAAATGATGAATAAAACGAATTGAAATTTCATGTACAAGAAACGGTGCAGCCAACCAAACGAAACAATTTTTAACTACTAGAACACAGTGCTGAAGAATTAGAAAGTAATAATTAAAGTTTTTCCCCATCAGTAATTGGTAACTTAGTTGTTTTCAACCCACTTCAAAAAAAGGAAAAAGTTACCACTTCTTCCACAAATCCTAGTCAAATTTGAACCGATTTTGCAATTTTCTTTTTAATTGAAAGCCGATGCTTAGAGATTAGTCTAATTTAAAAAGTTTAAAATATTAAAAATAAAGGGTACCCATTAACAACGCATATAAATTTTAACAAAGTTTCTACCGCTATACCGCTTAATAATAACAAGTAAAAAAACTTTAATATTTGTATACAGAGATTTTTCTTACTTAATACGAGTTAATAAAATCTGTATAATTATTAATACTGGTATTACTGCAATTAAATCGATTTATTGACTACAAAACCATAATAATAATAAATGTGAATTTTACTCGAGAGATGCGTTAATAATAATCACTTTGATGCGTTGCGTTCATTATAATATACGTCGATTTTATCAACCCGTCACTGGTTGAAATTTAAGCATATATGCAATTAATTTCTAGGTACAGTTTCGTTGAGATGTTATTTTTTTAAATTCTAAGGAGGCTGTAAAATTTCAAGACAGCTTGAGATATATTTTGTCTAGTCACAATCGTTGCAGCCCCTTATATGTGAAAGGTAATTTCTAAATTAAAAAACAAGAAATGGATTTTCCCGCTTTTTTTTTTTTGATGAATTTTTAAATGTTTCCTTTATTTATGTACATATGTGTATTAAGAAATTTAATACAAATAAAAAAATAAAATAAAGTGAAAAAGTTTTTGGAATGAAACTAATTTTACGTTAATATGTACACCTTCAGAACCCATTTTAGAATAAAAATTTGTCTCCATAATTTTTAACATGTGTTCCTTGAAGCCTTTTTAAGCTATAAAAATCATATATAGAATTTTTCAACGACCGAAATTAATTCCCGTGTCAAAGGGTTATAAAGATTTGTTAGCCTTACAATAAAAATTATTTTTTGAAAACTCTTGCTAATTGGCACAAAGTAAGTCGTGGGTTTTTCTTTTCTCTAAGACATACTGGTGAAAACTCCGATAATAAATTTTATGTCAACGAAAACCTTACGTCTGCCAACTTCAATATTTTACGTGCCGCTGTTCGACTTAAAAAAGATAATCGAATACATAGCGCTTTTACAATACGTGGCTTGGTGTAAATTAAAACAACTGCTAAAGTACAAGCAATAAGCACTCCGATAACTTAAATATTATAATTATATCGTTTTATTCTTTGTTTTTTATATTGTTATTAATCATTTATTATAATTTTAAAATGTATTTGTTTTAATTAAATGGAATTCTTTTTCCAACGTTTATTTTATTAATACTCCTAATGTTTTACCTAAATCTGACCATATAATTTTTTCCTCGTGCGTTACCTTTTTTAACCTTTTACTACGATATCGATAGGGTTCTTTGCAGAGATGGAGTTAGTATGATGGGGAAAATCTTGGCCAATCATAGAAGGGGTATTAAAATTTGTCATATCAGTTCCCAAAGCTTGAGACCTGAGATTGAAGAGTTTAGATTTATTTTTGAAAATTCTGAAATTGACTTAATATGCGTATCTGAGACATGGTTTGAACCCGGGTTAATTGATCTATCAGTTTCATTGCAAGTATACAATATTAGACGAGTAGACAGGAATGGATGAGGTCGTGCAGCAATTTAAGTGAAGAAAGGCATTCCTATAAAGATTGTCTTTAAGTCCACGGATGACACTGGGGATACTGCTGTCAGTAGATCAGGTAATCTAAGAAAATATTTATTTTTTGAACTGAGTTGTGATGGTAGAAAATTAGTTTTAGGCTGCGTTTATAGACTTAATAAACGTATACCTATTGAAAGATTTAAGAACATTGTGACGACCAAAAAAAAATAACCGCATGTTCTTTTTGGGTCCCACTGTACAAACACAACATCAGATTATAAAATCGTCATAAAAAGGCAAGCATGAACAATGACTGTAAAAACAAACGTAACGGTATCCACATTCCATTGTCATACTCAATTGCCTACATACATATTTATATATCACGCTATACTGATGCCATAATGACTGTTGTTGTAAATACTGGCGTCTCTGTCGCGTCTTCTTAGGGCTCTGATTAAGTTGTTTGTATTACGTATTATACTAATAAGCATAGCAACTAAGTTGTATTTCTCTTTTCTATGAGTAAGTTAATATTTTTCTTTTTCCCTTAAGTCAGTTTAGTAAGTAAGTAATGACATACTTGTAAGTCAGACATACACAAACATGGATTCGCTCTTGAGTGTAAGAGAGTGGATTATTCTTTATGTACATGAACAAGCAGAGGCACTCAACAGCGAGCCATATGTTGTTGTGTATTATTATTAGGTCAATGGCGACGCAAGAAGTAAAGTGCGATCACTATCTTTTCAACCACCATAACTGGTAAGTGAATTAAAGGAAAGAAGGGAGTAAGTGGGAAATCGTCAAAGCAACCGGTTCTATTTAATTTGACTGCGGAAGAAAGTGGCGTCATAACTTGAAATTTAAAATAATAAACAAATATTCTAAAGTAATAAATTAGAATATTTGTTACTTCAGTTTTGTGTTCGGTATTTCTATTTTAAAATAACATAATAATAAACAAATGTTCTAAAATAATTAGAATATTTGCTATTTTAGTAATTTGTGAATAAAACGTGGAGATAGTAAAGTGCCTTTGATAGAACGATTCGCCATTTACTCCATCTTTTGTTTTTTTTTGCCAAATATAACGGAAAGCCTGAGAGAGCCTGTGTGTAGGTCGACCCGGAATATACGGGAAAAGCTGGGAACGAGCAGCGAGGGGAGCCCCAACTGTTCCTCCTTTCAGCCGGGGACTGTAAATGGGTGGAAGTGGCGTACGTCATACCATCCATTAGTAGTTCTCCTCCTCCCAAGGAAATTCCGTGTCGACGGCCAGACAGTCGTACAAACCGGCACGAGCCTTCAGAGGACGCTGGGAACGATTAATAAAATTAGAAATAAAGTAAAGGAGCAAAATTGGTTTTATTGTTACTCAAGAGATTTCTGTGTGTGGGTCGGTCAACCCGGAATATACGGGAAAAGCTGGGAACGAGCAGCGAGGGGAGCCCCAACTGTTCCTCCTTTCAGCCGGGGACTGTAATAAGTGGAAGTGGCGTACGTCATACCATTATAAGACAGTCCTCCGCCTCCCAAAGAAATTCCGTGTCGACGGACAAAACAGCATCTCGAAAATACACGTAAATCTTCGCCCCTCAGAATCGAACTGAGGGGCTTCAACGCGTCTATATCGGTGCGAGTGATCCTCTGAAGAACCATCCGTTTACATGAAGGCTAGTAGTGTTTCGGCTTTTTTTTTTTCTTCGCGTCATCAGCGACTGTAGTTTTTCCTTGTACATTAGAAAATAGGAATCAAAATTCTGTATAATAAGCACTAGTTAAGATTCTTGTCATATACAAAAAAAAATAAAACTTATTATAAAATAGAAATAAACAAAGAACTGTGAACTACGTTATCAAATCAAGAAACAATGGTCTTTTATTTTGGGTGACTGAACGAGATTTTCGTAACCAAATTTATGTAAGACACTGGGCCCCGCTGACCTACCCCAGCTTTAGCGAAAACGTGTCGTTACATTGGCGCCCGAGCAGGGACATATTTTTTTTGTCCAATTAAGGTCACCCAATTATTTTCTTTTATTGTTTTGTGTTTTGCCAATCATTTTTGGCCCATTCCTGCTTTGTGTTTTCCTGTTATATCAGAAAAAGGAAAAACAACAAGCAAAAAGGGGCTCTTGTAGTTCACAGTTTTTTCTGATAAATACTAAACTGCGTAGGAATAGTAGTTTGTTTGGTTGAAAAGTAGCCCAGTGACGCTGCCAGCGAGGTTGATAAATATCTATCAGCTATCGGAGCTAAGATGGTAAAGACCACGTGGATATACTCCTTAAAGAAGGAAGACTTGCAGCAATATCTAACTCAGTGCGACCAGGATACGGAAGGAACCGTAGACGAACTACGGAAGCGCCTCGCGAAATTTATCACCAGCGAGATGGATGAGAACCTAAGTGGAAAGGTACAACAATGGCAGAAGCAGTACGAAGACACCAAGTGCACGGCATCCCCAATGGCACAAATAGCTATCCCAATTCTCGCTACTACCCCGCATGAAGGCGAACGTAATTCAGGGCCAAGGACTGCCATGCCAGAGAAGATACCAGAGGAGATGCCCACAGCGACGGTGGTCGATAGTCTGGCGGCCATGGAAATTGTCCGCAAGTGGGGTCTCAAATTTGATGGCAACAAAGACCCTCTGGGATTCTTGGAGCGGGTTGAGGAATTGTCAGCCATTTACGACCTGGATCTAAAAGCAGTAATCCGGGTCATGCCGGAGCTGTTGCGAGACCGAGCATTATCCTGGCTAAGGCATAATAATAAGCAATGGTGCAAATGGGCGCAGTTTAAAGCCGATCTTAGCGCATTTTTTTTACCTCCGCGTTATTTCGAAAAGCTGGAAGACGAAATAAGACGAAGAGTGCAGAAACCACGGGAAAGTTTTCGCGATTACGTTTTAGCTCTATAGGATCTAATGAGGCACTCACCCATGACCGAAGAACAGAAGGTGGAGCGACTTTTTCGAAATTCGCTGCCCGACTATCAGTGGTACATCCGCCGTAAGGATTTCAACACGCTGGATGAGTTGACTGCACTCGCAGTTGAATTGGAGAGCATACCACAGAACGGCCACCCGAACCGTCGAGAATTCCATCGTATGGTTCAAGACGTGGAGGTCAAACCTAAACCTAGCCGACAACGTCATACCCAATGTAGACGCAACTCCATGTCCCAGATTAAAACCACGCAACTCGAGTGGGAAGGTAATAGGCTCCGAGCGACAGTTTTAATCGAGGGCCAACCTACCAACGCCATTGTGGATACTGGAGCTACCTGTAGTTTCATCAGGCCGGCTTTTATTTCACAGACCACCAGTACACCAAAAATGGTTCCTACTTCTTTGGACGTAGTTTTAGCAGACGGGTCCCGTAGACATGTAACGTCCGCCCTCCGTTGCAGCATCTCATTGGGTGATCGCACCGTCATGCAGAATTTCCTAGTATTGCAAGAAGCTACGGATCCGCTTATCGTAGGAATGGATCTCTTAAGGAAGTTAGGCGCGTCATTTAGCTGTGCCGGGCTGACCGCCAAATCAACTACTTGTGCAGATACCGTCACGACCCAGGTAAGAATGATATCACCTACGCTAGATTCTACCCAACTGGTCTCCCAAACGCAAAGTCGCGGAAGCTTCGAACAACGTATCCAGGAATTTTTGGAGCAAGAGTTGTCTCCGTTTAAAGAGCTAAAAGGACCATCCAACATAGCCACTCATCGGATCATCATGAGGGATAATCGACCCATCAAAATCCGATACGCCCCTCGTAACCCCGCCATGCAGGCCATCATTGACGAAGAAGAAACAAACTCCTAGAAAAGGGATGTATCTAGCCGTCACGCAGTCCCTACAGTTTTCCGATTACGCTGGTCAAAAAGAAGAACGGAACATGGCGTACCTGCATGGATTTTCGCCAACTTAATGCCCGCTCAATTCCTGATGCCTATCCGTTGCCTCGTATCGACACCATCCTCGACCGTTTACGGAACGCCCGATACATAAGTAGCCTGGATTTAAAAGACGGCTACTGGCAAATTCCACTGGACCCAGATAGCAAACAATATACCGCATTCGCTGTCAGTGGAAGGGGTTTGTATCAGTGGAAAGTCATGCCATTTGGCCTACATTCTGCCCCAGCAACGTTTCAGCGCGCACTCGACACGGTCATCGGGGCAGACATGGAACCACATGCGTTTGCATACCTAGACGATATAATCGTTATTGGTGCCACTCTCGAAGAACACATGCAGAATTTAAAAGAGGTGTTCAGAAGGCTTCGCGCAGCTAACTTGCGAATAAACGTTGAAAAATGTGAGTTTTTTATAACCGAAACAAAATATTTGGGACACGTGGTTACGCCAGAGGGTATAAAAACGGACCCCGATAAGATAGCGGCCATTATCCACATTCCCCCACCTACTAACGTGAAGGAAGTCCGCCGGTTCCTAGGAATTGCCTCATGGTATCGACGGTTTGTCCCTAATTTCGCCGAAGTGGCGCAGCCGCTAACACAACTGTTAAAGAAAGGAAAGCATTGGAAATGGGATAAAGCCCAACAAGAAGCTTTTGAGGATTTGAAAACGCAGCTAACGCAAGCCCCAGTTTTGGCATGCCCGGACTTTTCGAAGCCATTTATCCTCCAGACGGACGCCAGCGACTATGGAATAGGAGCAGTACTCACACAGGAACAGGGGGACGGCGAGCGGGTAATATCGTACGCCAGCAGACATTTGAATGGGGCAGAGAAAAACTACTCGGCCACCGAAAAGGAATGTCTCGCCATTATTTGGGCCATCCGAAAGATGCGGCCGTACCTAGAAGGTTACCCGTTTAGCGTGATTACGGATCACCTATCGCTGAAATTGTTGAACTCCATTGACAACCCCACGGGACGACTAGCCAGATGGGCATTAGAGCTCCAACAATATAAGTACACGGTCTGTTACCGCAAGGGAAAAAACAACGTAGTGGCAGATGTATTATCAAGGCAACCACTAATTTGTATGGCGAACGTCCACCATCCGCCTCCGTGCAAGTGGCTGCGAACGAAAATGCAGGAAGTTCGTCTCCATCCAGAACGACATGCCGATTTCACCATTGTAAATGGACAGCTGTACCGTCACTCCGCCCGGGAAATCAATAACGAAGACACCACCCCCTGGAAACTATGTGTGGCGAGACCGCTGCGAGAGCAGGTTATGCAGGAGAACCATGACCAGGCCGCCGCAGGACATTTGGGCGTCCGGAAAACCATTAATAAAATTTCATCTCGGTATTGTTGGCCCGGGATGTCGCGTGAAATTAGCCGGTACGTACGAAGATGCGCTCTCTGCCAACAATATAAAACCCCACAGCAAAAACCGGCCGGACAAATGTTAACCCGTCTCCCGGAGGAGCCTTGGGCATTAGTGTGTGCAGATTTCGTTGGGCCGCTGCCCCGCACTAAGCATGGGTGCACTATGTTGCTGGTCATGATGGACTATTTTTCCAAATGGGTCGAGCTTATACCCCTGCGACAGGCTACCGCCGCAGGTGTCGTAAAGGCCCTACGGGAATGCATCGTTGCACGTTATGGAGTGCCAAAGGTATTTCTCACTGACAACGGTACCCAATTTACGTCACGAGAACTGAAGAATTACCTCCAAAAGACTGGTATTGAACAGCAGTTTACTGCCCCGTACACTCCACAGGAAAATCCCACTGAACGAGCAAACCGCACCATTAAAACCATGCTGGCTCAATATGCCCGACAACAACATCAAAAGTGGGATGAACAGTTGCCGGAGTTGATGTTGGCCATCAATTCCAGTGTCTCCGAATCCACCGGATATTCGCCAGCCTTTTTAATACAGTGCCGCGAGCCTCGCTTACCAAAGGCGTTGTACGACCAAGTTGCCGTCGGGACGGGCGCCAAACAACTCAGCCCAGGGGATAGAGCAAAGGAACTTAGCGAAATATATGAATTGGTGCGCCGAAATTTAGCACGGGCATACCAGAAGCAAAAATTTTATTATGATTTAAGACGTCGTAATTGGAGACCAAAGGTAGGCGACCAAGTCTGGGTTCGCCAACATCCACTATCTAAAGCCGCGGAAGCTTTTACGGGAAAACTGGCCCCCAAATATGATGGGCCCTTCGTTGTTAGGGGTTTTTCGTCACCATTTATTGCGGAGATCAGTCCGGTAGATAGTTATGATAGGCGTCCGGCGCACGTGAACGAACTGAAACCCTTCCACAGTTTCTGCCCTAAAGTAAACTTGTCGTCTGTTTTTTCTTTCAGAACGTCAACAAATCCGACTGAAGCAATGAGCAAGAAGAAGATGAGCAAACAGGAGAAAGAGAAATTTGAAGGAGCCAAACGAAAATTTCGACAAAGTTGGGAGCGAGAACAAAGCAAGATACCTCGGACGGTGTTCCTGGGAAATATGGAGGCGCCCAGCCCTGCCCCATTTAAAAATTACTGCCACACTAACACTGCACGCCGCGGGCGAAACCGCCGAACCCAGACTACTGCCCACCCCTCGGAGACCGAAGTCTTTCATTGTCGCATTACATCACCCGGCCTCAACACCGAAGATATACATAAACCAGCTACAGACTTCAAGCCAGGTTCAACCCAGAGAACTGCCCAGCCTGAGTCAACCCAGTCCCCCGAATGCATAGTGATACTGGACGAGGACATACCATCGCCTCCTCTCTTCGCCCAGCCAGAATCCAAGGGGGCCTCACCGTCAAGTGATGACGAGGTCGTACCACCACCGCCGACCTTTATCAAACCGAATTCACCCAGCGTGGGAAGTGGTCACGGTGCAGAGGACCAAGAGAAAATTGAAGAGGAAGAACAAGCACCACCGCCTCCTCCCCTTCTATATGAAGACGATCACATCCTAACCTTAGAGGACCTTTAATTTTTGTCTCAAAATGAGGACCCCGCGATCATAGAAGAAATCTATCGCACATTTTTCGGAGCGGATGATACCACCATTGATCAGCGAATATCATCTCCATCGCCTCCTTCGTCTCATTTATCCTCCCTTGATTGGGATGACGACAATTACAAACCGCCAACACCACCTCCACTTCATGTTCATGGGTCTTTCGATGTACGTAACCGCCAGTGTCGGTATTTCGGCATTCGGTGCTACGAACGCATATGGCGGGCTCGGCTGCTTCTCGTAGACAAAAGGTTTAGAAACCACTGGAACGATCCCGCATCAATCATGCCGCCACCATCGCCGCATCAAGGGTGTGAGATAAGCACTCCACAGACGGAGCGCCGGCTAATATCCAGGTCCCCAGTCCATCACACCCCATCCCAACCACGCAAGGGATGGGCTAGCCCGCTAAAAGAAACCGCGACCGTATCAAATGATCGCAATGGCCAGGCCACAACACTACCAGAGGGCACCCCACCACGGGTCAATCGCGAACATGAGGTGCAGTTCCAACAACTCTCCCCCGGACTGCAAGGGGTAATCCTCGATGCCATGCCCCCACATTCATCGCACCGCCGCCTACGTTATCGTCTCTTTTATGGTGACCGCGAGTATCGGGTCACTCGCACCAGGACAGGCGAATTGCGAATCCGGTGGCGAGAACCAGAACACCCTCAGTAACGATCATTCCATTGTAAAACAAGCTAAAAAGTAATAAAAGACAGTGAATTCCTCGCTCCATCAATCAATTCGTGTTTCTGTTTTTTTTTTCCTGAAAAGGGAGGGGTAGTGTGACGACCAAAAAAAAAATAACCGCATGTTCTTTTTGGGTCCCACTGTACAAACACAACATCAGATTATAAAATCGTCATAAAAAGGCAAGCATGAACAATGACTGTAAAAACAAACGTAACGGTATCCACATTCCATTGTCATACTCAATTGCCTACATACATATTTATATATCACGCTATACTGATGCCATAATGACTGTTGTTGTAAATACTGGCGTCTCTGTCGCGTCTTCTTAGGGCTCTGATTAAGTTGTTTGTATTACGTATTATACTAATAAGCATAGCAACTAAGTTGTATTTCTCTTTTCTATGAGTAAGTTAATATTTTTCTTTTAGCCTTAAGTCAGTTTAGTAAGTAAGTAATGACATACTTGTAAGTCAGACACACACAAACATGGATTCGCTCTTGAGTGTAAGAGAGTGGATTATTCTTTATGTACATGAACAAGCAGAGGCACTCAACAGCGAGCCATATGTTGTTGTGTATTATTATTAGGTCAATGGCGACGCAAGAAGTAAAGTGTGATCACTATCTTTTCAACCACCATAACTGGTAAGTGAATTAAAGGAAAGAAGGGAGTAAGTGGGAAATCGTCAAAGCAACCGGTTCTATTTAATTTGACTACGGAAGAAAGTGGCGTCATAACTTGAAATTTAAAATAATAAACAAATATTCTAAAGTAATAAATTAGAATATTTGTTACTTCAGTTTTGTGTTCGGTATTTCTATTTTAAAATAACATAATAATAAACAAGTGTTCTAAAATAATTAGAATATTTGCTATTTTAGTAATTTGTGAATAAAACGTGGAGATAGTAAAGTGCCTTTGATAGAACGATTCCCCATTTACTCCATCTTTTGTTTTTTTTTGCCAAATATAACGGAAAGCCTGAGAGAGCCTGTGTGTAGGTCGACCCGAAATATACGGGAAAAGCTGGGAACGAGCAGCGAGGGGAGCCCCAACTGTTCCTCCTTTCAGCCGGGGACTGTAAATGGGTGGAAGTGGCGTACGTCATACCATCCATTAGTAGTTCTCCTCCTCCCAAGGAAATTCCGTGTCGACGGCCAGACAGTCGTACAAACAGGCACGAGCCTTCAGAGGACGCTGGGAACGATTAATAAAATTAGAAATAAAGTAAAGGAGCAAAATTAGTTTTATTGTTACTCAAGAGATTTCTGTGTGTGGGTCGGTCAACCCGGAATATACGGGAAAAGCTGGGAACGAGCAGCGAGGGGAGCCCCAACTGTTCCTCCTTTCAGCCGGGGACTGTAATAAGTGGAAGTGGCGTACGTCATACCATTATAAGACAGTCCTCCGCCTCCCAAAGAAATTCCGTGTCGACGGACAAAACAGCATCTCGAAAATACACGTAAATCTTCGCCCCTCAGAATCGAACTGAGGGGCTTCAACGCGTCTATATCGGTGCGAGTGATCCTCTGAAGAACCATCCGTTTACATGAAGGCTAGTAGTGTTTCGGCTTTTTTTTTTCTTCGCGTCATCAGCGACTGTAGTTTTTCCTTGTACATTAGAAAATAGGAATCAAAATTCTGTATAATAAGCACTAGTTAAGATTCTTGTCATATACAAAAAAAATAAAACTTATTATAAAATAGAAATAAACAAAGAACTGTGAACTACGTTATCAAATCAAGAAACAATGGTCTTTTATTTTGGGTGACTGAACGAGATTTTCGTAACCAAATTTATGTAAGACACGGGGCCCCGCTGACCTACCCCAGCTTTAGCGAAAACGTGTCGTTACAACATCTTACAATCATTTACAGACTCCTACGAAGATGTTATTATAGCTGAAGATTTTAATTCTAACATTTTAGTAGACTCTTATCTAACTAGTAATATGCTTAGTGCTACTTATCTTACAAGCACCGATAGCACACTTCTCGATCTTTTTTTTTTTTGTCATCGATCTGTAGAAGGTGTTATTTTATGACTAATTGTCCGCGCATTGTTTTTTACGTCATCCCTGTATACTTACATAATTCGATACGGCGATTTTAAAAGAGTAATTTATAGTAGACTAGAAGAAGAATTTTACAAGATTGACTGGAATATGATATACAACTTAATTTCTGTTAACCACTAAACCACTTGTACAATCGTACAGTTCCCTTGAGAACGAAAATTACAAATCAAAAAATAAATCCTGGTTCTCTCACGATAAAAAACAGGCAGTGAATCGCAGAAATTTTTTATATGCTAGATGAAAACGCTTCAAAACTACAAAATTGCGTAAGGCAACCAATAAGCTAATTAAAAGATCCAATTCCGAATACTTTGCTTTCTATTTTGCTAACGTAACTCAGTCTGATGTCTTATCTAGTGTATTATCAATAAAATCTAATGTAGTTGGTGTAGATGAAATAGATCCAAGTTTCTTAAAAAATCTCGTTTCACAACTTTTACACATCATAACATTTATTTTCAACACTTAAACTCGCTAAGATTATACCCATTCTATAATAATAATAATAATAATAATATACTCTCTAATCGGCAATCCGGTTTTCGGTGATGTTGCTAAATATATCAGACAACAAGTCGACTGCGGTAACGTTACATATTTAGTTCTCTTGGATCACTGCAGAGCATTTGACATTGTTGATCATAACTTAATGTGTCTTAAGCTTAGGCATATGCTCAGATTTCCATTAACTGCCACCGATTTGATATTTTCATACCTAATTGAAAGATTTCAGTATATTGAAACTCCTACCTCAAAGTCAGGATATTTGCCTTTGAGCCGAGGTGTTCCACAAAGGTCGATATGTGGACCTCTTCTGTTTTCGGTATGCTTTCATGATCTGTAAGGTAAGCTTGAACATTGCAAGGTTAGATTGTATGCAGCATGTGTTCAGATTTACATAAGTTGCAGAAGTACTTCGGTTGAAGACTGTGTGGCAATCTTAAATCAATAAATAGATCGTGCTTATAAATAGGCCACCGCAAATGCCTTAGAAATCAACCCTACAAAGTCTAGGTGTCGTATTATCAATAAGAAATTATTAAAATTCAATCATAATCCTATTTTAAGATTTAAAAACCAGGCAATAGATGTTGTTAAAAATCTTGGTATAAATTTCAACGACAGTCTGACTTGGCCTAAGTTTGTTAATTTTGCGTGTAGTAGAACGTTTTCAATGCTTTGGCAAACTTACAAAAGTACACCAATCAAAATTAGAATGTTTCTAGCCAAATCATACTTAATACCTATTTTATATTATGGATGTGATTTTCCTGCCAGTTGTATAAGTAAAAGAAAACTAAGTGTGGCCTTTGATAACATTATACGTTCGTATATGGCCTTAGGTATGATCATATATCACACTATGTAACTTTGCTGTATGTAACATTGGCTTAGAGGATTTTTAGGAGTTCGATTATTACTTTTCGTGCATAAAACTATATATAGACATCAACCTAGGCATCTCCACGAACGCTTAAACTTTTCAACGCTACATAGAGTCAAAAGGCTTATACCATTTTAGCATCGTACGATGCTTTCAGAATACCACATTTTCATTAATGCTATTAGTCTCTGGAACGCAATATCCTGTGGACTACAAACGATTCGTAATTAATGTCAAATTAAGAAAAACATTATTAGTCACTTTTAACGCTGAATATCGTGTACTTCTTGCTTTAACTATTTCCTTTTAATTTACTTATATTATATTACTGCACACGTCTGAAAATTAATCAATTAAATGCGCTTAAATGTTGCATTTCCATCTAAAATATTATGTATTCGATTTAATTAATCCAAAATTATTTTATTCTCCTAATTTTCAATGAATATTTAATGTTGTATTGTATTTGCATACACTCAGTTCTATACTGCAATATAATACTTAAAGTCTTGTGTGTGGGACTTAAAAAAAAAATAAATATTATGAACAATGAAAAATGGAGATCTTTTTTGTATAAAAAAGCAAAAAGATATTAAGATATATTATTATAACAGCTCCGTCCATATGTCCATTCAAAGAGGACAAACGTCGGCATTACCATTCACTAATGAACACGTTGGAACACGTAAGTGTTTTGCTCTGAAAAAGTAATGTTGTTTCATATATATACACTCAAAAAATTTGAACATTAACTGTTTGCAGTTTATTTAAGAAGTTTTCAGTAAAGTTAAATATAAATGAAAATATGGTTGTTTTGGGAAGAACATTTTTATTTAAAATTGGCATTATGTTTTAAAAAAATATGTTCCCTTTTTGCAGGTAGAGAATAAAGAAAACAAATTCTGTACTCTTTAGGCAGGAAGCCGTGGTGCCACAGCCTACTTGGCTCCATTGTTGGTCCCAAATTAAGGTCAGTTATTTAAATTTTTTAATTACAGATATATCGCTTATTTAGTAATACAACGTCATAACTGGAAATTTAAAATTTTGTTGTTTATGACTTTATTTCTGAATCATTTTACAAGTCTAAAACTTTAACTGCGATTAGCTTGCAATGATTTTTTTGAGTTAAGACGTTATAGTAGTAAATGAGCGATATGTGCTTTAAGTATTGGTGGCACATATATAAACAATATTTTAAAAGTACATTATATTTTCAGCATGGAATAATCCTGAAATCGGTTGATTTTCAAGAAGGAACGAAAATAAGAAGAAAAAATAGCATTTTTGTGTCAAAATATGGAGCATAAATAAGCAGTAAATAAAGTAATAACTTTTAATGTTAAAACAAATAAATAATCTGTAGTTTTTATTGTTTTGGTAGGTTATTTTTAGAGAGAAATAAAAGAAAAAGGAGTTAATTTTACTGTTTTAGTAGGTTAAATTTTATACATTAAAATAAATACAGAAACAGTTATTGTTAATGTTTTGGTAGGTTACATTTTGTTAGTTGAAATAAATGAAAAAACAGTACTTTTTACTTTTCTGGTATGTTGTTTTTTCGTGCGTTGGAATAAAAGAAAAATTACTTGTTTTTACATATTTTGTTAGTTATAAAATCAACATTCAAAAACAATTGTTAATAACATTTGATTTAAATGAAAGGTAAGTGGACCGTTTTTTTAAATGAAAAAGCAGTTGTTAAAAGTGTTTTTTCATTTAAATTTACCTACATAATATTTTGAGTGTAGCTTTATATTTTGAACCGTGTTATAGATAGGTAGTTGAAACTGTAACAAACTGTATAATACTAAATTCACAACTCCATAGCTGGTGTTATTTAACTTATATGACTCTATCTTCTGAAGCATTAGAAAATTGTAGAAAATGTGTATTCTTGTGCAATAACAAGTATAAATATTTAAAGTGCGGTTTTAAAGGGTAAAACAATTTAACTTATATAGACTTGTCTGATGAACTCTTATAGCTAGAAAATTTAACTTTAAATAAAATGTGTATTAAAATATTTATTTTATATTCGATGACCCTCTGCCCGTCTATCTGTGTGCTTCGAAGTCGGTTATGGTATTAGAAATGTAAATGTACCAAAAAAAAAAAATTAATTCACGACTTATATCCTTTGATATTTTTTACTATAATATTCTCTAAAAAGTTTTATAAAATTCTCAATTCTAAGAAGTTGCCAAGAGCAACCAGCGAAAGTTTATGAATAAAAATTCTAACAGCAGTAATAACTTAGTTTTAACCGCTGTGTTTTCGATATCTAGGTACATGAACAAGACACAAATTCAAGTCTTATTATAAGTATTAATATTTGCAATAAATATGTTAAAAGAAATAGTTCACTAAATTGCTTTTTTAAGATAAACATTAACGCTAATTTTTTGAAACGCCAGACAACATGTTGGTGAGAAAATTTAGTTAAAATATAAAAGAACATTCAACGTATCGCATCGATCGATTAAAAGGTGCCAGCCTCTTTGCATAAACAAGAATATTTCCAGGGTATTCAATAAAACAAGTTTTTAAAAGAATTAAAAAAAAACAATTTATTAACTGGCTTCAGTACGTTCGTTTTGGTAATTGCTGTTAGGTTTTCAAAAAGCTGAACACGGTATCAATATATCAATAATCCAGATTAATTTTGCTGGTAAAAAAAATTATTTATTCTTTAGTAAACACTTCAGGAACACAATTTATTTTTAAGTTTTATTTTTTGTACTTGTTGCTAAATCCGAACTTAAATTGCGATATTTCTTGTCTTGTCTGCTAGATCCCAAACCAGTTATTCAAACAATTTTTTAATTGCGTTGTCTACTTTCTTAGAAGAGGATGCAAAACGCAAGACAGGTTATGAAGATGGGTTTATTTTTAGAACAGAGTCGTAGCGCCACCGTAAAAAAACTAATTATTTGCACATATTAAAGTTTTTATTTGGATTCGAATTACGATTTAATTAAGTTTTTAATTGCTCCAATATTGTAATGAAAAAGGAAGATTTTTTTTATTTATTTTATCTATTTTATTTGATATATTTTAATCGTGCTTGATCCCTTCAAATATAAATATTTCGTGATATTCTAATGAAATATTTATTATTAAAGCTTAAAAATTAAAAGTATAACTGCGGGGAAAGCATATCATATGGCTATTTCGCTACTGCCCATATTGCTTTTCATTGGATTTTACCCAAATTTTGCATAGAAAACCTAATAGTCAAAGTCAATTTGATCAAATTAGAACTCTATCAAATCAATAAAGCAAAAAGACAATAAAAACTCAAAAATATTTTTTGCAAAAACACAACAAACATTCACTAACAATTTTTTTTCATATACTATATATTTGAAAGATTTAATGAAAAAATACAAAATGTAACCTTTTTTTTACAAAAAAAGCAATGTGCACATGCAAATTAAATAATATGAAAATTTATTATTCGGAATATTTTTATATTAATTTACTTTAATCGTGCTGGATTCCTTCAAACATAAAAAAATGCCCACATGGATATGATTCCCAGCAGTAATACATTTCATTTTGTAGTTTTAAGAATAAATATTTCAAAGGAATATCATGAAATATATATGTTTGAAAGAATCAAGCACTTTTAAAGTAAATGAATGTAAAAAGATTCCGAATAATAAATTCTCATAAATGCAAAGAATTTTTCTGTGTGGTGTTAATAAAGCGACAATTTAAGGCTATAGAGTAATACCGGCAAAGAAGGACACTATCGTAGCTTAAAAAAATATATATATATAAAAATGATATTTTTAAGTTGGGAGAGGATGAGCTACATAACATCTGATCCTTCTTCTTACACGGCTTATGAAATCACTAAAAGACAGCTTTTTTAATAAAACTTCTACCCTTTCTGCTTAAATACTTAACTAGAACTGAACACATCAGTTTTATTACTCAAAAATTAATTAAAATTATTAAATTATTGTAGTTTTTACGTTAACAAAAGCAATGAAGAAAATTCCACAAATGCGACATCTACTCACTGCCGTTAAAAAAACTTTATTTATTTCTTAATTAACTGCAAAACTAAATGTTTAATTAAGAAAGAAAAAACAACATAAAAAATCTCAATAAATTGGTCTTCTCAAATTAAAAGCGACTAGAAAGAAAAGATAATTGCTTTAAGCACAATAGAAAATAGAGCAATTGCAAAAGGTGACTTAATGAACAATAAATTACGACCGAACAAAAAAAAAAAAATTACTAAAAGGTGAAGCATTAAAAAGACAATTAAATAAAATGTTAGAAAAATAAGAAATGGTTAACCCCAAACGATACGATAAAATCAGGATAATCAGACTAATATTTAGTGAGAATATTCTTAATTTTACAATTCTATTTTCTCTAAAAACTAAAATTTTTGGAATTTTTATTTCATTTGAATGTTTTCATGTTCGTTCCTTCGTCAAACGTAGGCATCCTTTTGTTTATAACTCTCAGCACGTAAGATTTTGTTTTACTCAAGTGTAACACTATATTTCTTGTCTGTTTTTTTCTGTTTCTTATTCTGGGGCTCCTGCTACATTTGTGCAACAGGTTTCCTCCGATCTCTTGTTTTTGTTTTTTTTTTGTTCTCACACCTACTTAATTTCTTTTCCTTAACTTAATCAGGTCTCAAACTTTAAATCTGTTTTTGAATGTGAAATAATTGTTTTTAGCTTATGCCAGGTATAGGTTCTTACTCTGTAACACCTGTTAAATTTCTACTTACGATCTCCTGTTAAACACCCATGCATGGTCTTTAACTTACGTATCTTTTCCAACTTTAAAATTATCTGACTCCGATAAAACCTGAACTCACCTTTATCTGCTTAGCGAACTTGTGATTCGAACTAACGATTCGCTATTCACTAATCAGGATCATAAATTAACTTCTTCGTGATTGTCACAGAACACTGTATTATTACTTCGGACGCCTTAACAAACGCATCTACCCGCAGCTAAAAAAATAGTTTTTTTTTAATTGTGATTGCACTGACTAACTTTTGAACGAATTATCCAGCGCGATATAACAATTTTATCGCCGGCAAATATACTCTGAAGAAGTACATTATGCACTTTGTTTAACCCTGTTTAAAATAGTATGTCTACATTCCTTTAATGTGAACAATTTTTTACTTAAGTTACATAAACGAATTGCTATTTCCCACATACATAAAATTTGCCCGACTAGAACTAGAGTCATCAAGGAAGCAATAAAATAAATATTTAATTATCAACAAATCAAAAATCATAACAAATTTAATTTTCTCGCTTTCGTTTCTACACTCGTTAATTATTAGAAATATCGATTTAATTTTTGTTATAAAAATATTAAAAGAAACGTTTTTCTGGCGAAATGATTTGGACAAATCCCGCAATGTATTCACAAACATTATTTTTGCTTAAAAGTCACTAAAAGTCTTTATTGTGTTAATAATTTTATTAATCACTACCTCTTCCCTCCTAGCATTCTGTCATCATGATTCGTTTTATTAATTGTTTCGTTAATAATAATTTTGCTGTTTTAATTTAATTTTTAATAAAAGAAACAGAAAGGGAAAAGAAGACATATTTCTCCTTGTCTTGGTTACTGTTCAAGTAAGCTGGTAAAGCCAAATAAGCGTTGCACAGTATGGACGATTGCAAAAGTTTTGGTAGTACTTTTGTATCGCGCAACCTATTTATACGAAAGCAAAAAACCTTAAAGTAGAATGAAAAAAAGAACGGCAGAGATATCATCAATTTAAAGCTTTACCCACTTTGTTGAACAAAAGGTTGAGCCCAAAAACTTTTAAGGATCGTAACTTCTGGGTCGAACCGCCATACTGAGCTCCGTACGATCTCTCGCAAATCATTATTAATAGATTAACGCATAAACAATGCCACCAAATTTTCTAGACTTAGAAACTGACCCGATTATATATAGAAAATTTCTGATCGGCGATTAGGTTCGTTTTTAACTCAACGCATATAAATTAAACCAAGAAAAAAAGATACCTTGCAGACTGCGGTACATCTATACGCAAGTAGCATCATGGGGTTTTATTTCTTCAAAAATACAGCCGAAGCTCGTATTCCGGCCGCAGTGGTAGTTCAGTCCCTTTCCCGCTCTCAATTTCTGTACAAAAAAGTTGATTTTTGCCTTAAAACTCGATATCTTATTGAAGCTTTTCAACGGCTCGTCGTTTGCCTTTAATTCCTAACATGATTAAGTAAAATTCTTATCATGATGGCTCATAAATTGCCGAGTTCTTAAGCTGACATATGCTCCCCGGTACGCACCGAATGACGTCGGGTGCCATAAGTGCTGTCGGTCTCATAAAATGTACAAACTATCGTCCAGCACTCGCGATAAATGCAACGAAAGCTATATTTTAGCAGACACACATGTTGGGGAGAAAGTATATAACTTCAAAAACTGTTGATGGTACACAGCGCATGAAATAAATAAATTAAAACAAATAAATTATTCATCATACGCCTCAAGTCATTTTTAATGTCGTCTTCACTTGATTAATCACAAATTGTTGGGAGCGATACACGTGTTCGCTCAAAACAAATACGTTTCATAAAAACGACATATTTTTTAAGAAAAAACAAAAATAAAAATTGTTAAAGAGAAATGTCAACATACAAATTTATATTTCTACAAATTTTTAAAGTGATAAAAGTTATTTGAAGTACTTTTGCACAAAACAAAAGCCCCTAAGTTTTTTTTTTAATAAACAACAATTTATTGTTTCTGTGAACACGTACATGTGATGTATAGAAAAAGAGTTTTTAATCAAGTAAATAATTTTTTATTCTTTATTTTAATTTTTGGAATATCTGCATTTATTCATCAAAATATAAATTTTTCCTTTATATTTAAAGGCTTTCATGAATTATTTTTGAAATAAATGGCACAATTTTATCTCTTTTATTGACAAAGATTATTTTGATTTAAATTTAATTATTGTAATTTCACCGATATTGATTATTGAAAGTGAAAGTACATCGCGATGTCCATCTCGCTATTACTAATTAGCTCTTCAACAAATTTCTTAAAATTGTTTATAAAATTTCCGTATTTTTTCAAATAAATAAGAATAATTAAGTCAAAAATCAAAGTTTTAACAGGAAAAAAGTATCCAATGTGTGAATTCCTATTTATCATGTTTTAATTAAAAAGCATTGTCGCTGAATATTTTTACATTTTTTTTTTTGTATCAGGTATGTTTTACATGAGTACATACCGGGGGCTCAAACTCAGAGTATTCTTAACACTGAGTGGATATAATGCACTTGTCAACTCTCCTCACCTACACCATAAAACATATAAGCGTCAAATAAAAGTAAATAACCAAATAACAATAAAAATCAAGCAAGTTCATCCAAAAGGAAACATATACCCGGTCCTGAAAATAGAGTTCGTCAGGCCAGAAACAAGGTAGTAATTTACACTAAGGCCGGCAAAAGCAGCACACAGCCCAAGATACCAACACAATGAAACCAGACACCGATCGCAAAAGCAGCCCACCAGTATCATTCAGAAATTTCCAGCTAATCCTGCTCTTTCTCTTAGTGAATTCCTGACATGCTCACTCCCTTATACTCCCATAAGTGTGATTTCAGCTTTGGAAATAAGTGCGTTCAAGATTATTACGGATACCTATCATGATGGCGCAATCCCACTGTTCTCTTGGCATCGAGTTAAGTCATTGCAACCACATGCAACTTCAGCGGGTGCCACAATCATATTCTGTTGAAGAGCCGGGGAATGTTTAAACTTATAACGCACTGTTGGCATATTTGGGTCCAAGCTATAGCCACTATATCACTTCCTCATGGGATTCACCAACAACAGAAATGAAGAGCTAATTTTATGCAAATTACCGATTTTCGTAAAAACAGTAGCAGACCACTGATGAAGTCTCAAAAATCCTTAAATTTTAGCTTCATTGACTCTCTTGAATATCGACGCAACGTGGGTTGGGTTTCGATGTTTTATCGATACAATTAATAAATAAATAATAATAAATAAAGAGTTCATCTATTTGTGGTCAATTGGTCAGTGAATCGCGCTATGTATTACAGAGATAATTTGCTTTTTAGCCGAGCAGTGCCTAGGTGGAAGCAACTACCTGCAGACGTCTTTCTTGTCACTTTCAGTGTAGAAAAATTCAAATCGAATATTCATAAACACTTCTGGCAAAAAGCATTGATTGAGTAGGGGTCATCCCCTGAGTACTGGTTTAAATAAAGAAAATAATAATCCGTTTTTTTTTTATTTTCGATGACACATATTTCTGAAACCAGCGAGTAAAAATTTTAGTACTTTTATTCCATATATCTGGCAACAAAATTTATATTGTTACGTTTTTCCCTCTTCTTTCTAGACAAACGTATGGATTCTTTTTAATTTTAAATACCATAGTGGCTTATTTTTAATTCTGTATTCTTTACTTTATGGCTTTTTCTGGCTATAGTCCTTGGTCCTACGGTCTTGTGAATCCTATAGTCTCGTATTTACTAAATATGCGTTTATAGTTACAAATGCAGCTGTCCGCGTTACACTACTGTGTTACTCCGGCGAGACATGAACTACTCGATGCCTTGTTTAGTAACCTTAACCATCCACAGACAACTCCACTACGCCTTTTATCCAAGCCAGTCATTCCCCTTTATCTAAATGCCACAACACACGTCTGCCATACACTATGTAATGCTGTTAAACTTCCATGCGCTAACCGCTACCGTTCTTCCTTTTTATTATAAAGGGCGTCTTGACAATTATCTGTTACTCTTATATTAAATTAGACGCCTCCTTTAAATTAGCAGCCATGGCTTCACACAATATTTGTCTTTTCCCTTCGGAGGGTTGTACTGCTGCTTCTTAATTTTTAATTGTCTTATACTCGTACAACTATTATTTTTCATTGTACACATGTCCGAAATTGGGCTTGAACTCACGATCTTCTGTTTTGCAGCAAGCACCACTACCAACGCAACCGTTGATGTAGCTCAGCTTTTGTTAGCTAATTGTAATATTATTCTATACACACCATTACCCACCAAAAATTTTTTGAAAAGGTAATCTAGTGTGGAATTAAGCATTTTTGGCGGAAGTACTTCCCAACTAGATTGCCAACTTAATTATTTTAACAAGGCATGAGACTTGTATAATCAATTACTAAGAATCGATTACATTAATTATTATAGGAAATAATGAGTACCATTAGTACGGTAGTCTCTTTTAACAGGAAGAACTAGTTCCATTACTACTTCCTTTTTTGGAATCTTTTGTAATGTGTTTTGTAAGCGAGTAACAAAATATGCTAATCAAAAATGTAAGTCATTATATGGCAAGTACTTTTTTAAGTTAATGTCTAATTTTTTGCTGGGTAATTGAATTTACTTATTCACCACGGTCATACGGATAACAACAACAGGGGTTGCCAGATCTTATTATCCGTAACAATTAAAATTAAGAAAAATTCATGGCCAATACGCTACCTCGTGATTCGTATATTACATAAAATGTTAAAAGTCTGCAACACGATCTTCCAATTCTTAAGAACAAATTTAAGACTTTCATGAAAAAAGACTTTTAAAAGTAAACGGCAAAAAATGACTTTTTGACTCAATTAAAACATTCTTACACCTTTTCAAAAAATTGAATTTCTAAAGTCAACTTTTTTTCTTGTTCAAAAGATTAAAAATATTTTCTTATACTTTTAACCATAAAATTATTTAAAAATTTCCAATGAAAATTATACAAAATTTATTAAGTATAAAAGGGAAAATGTAATAAATTTGACCCATTTAAATTTAAATAAAGTCCTTTTCTGTGTATAATATTGAATGTTGTGGGAATATTAAAACAAACACACATGCACACACTTCCTTCTGTTACTTTTTTAAATTTTTATTCTCTTTTTTATTTTTCTTATTTTGTAGCACACGCGAGCTAATGAAGTGAAAAGAAATGTGTGCTTCTTTATAAAAATAAGTGGCTGGTTTGACTTTTTTACTTTTTGCAAAGGATTTGTTTCCTTAAATCTACAAATTTCTGCAACCAGAAGCCAAAATCATGTTGTATCCTCAGACACACTTCTCTGCTAAAGTATGTTTGATTACAAAAAAGACTTAATTTATAATTTTTTTATGCACATGAAAGTCTTTCAGTGAAAAGTAGCGTTTTCTTTAAGCAGAAGTCGGAAACGTGCATTTCACCTGTATATTTTTTTTCCGTTTTTCTTAACATGTTCTTGTAGGTACTTATAGTGACATGACTCAATGTCTTTCATGTAAATGAAAACTTTTGCAACCCAACTATCGTGAGTTCAAAAAACAGTGCCTTGAAGATGTTCTTTACTATTATGCACTGCTACCATTTGGGACTGAGCTGTAAAAGAGGTTCATGTAAACACAAGAAGGTCTGACATTTTTATGCTTTTGCGGCACTAAAGCCAACGGCATAAAATCTTTTCAAGTCTAAGAATAAATTTAAATTACGGTACCACAACGCTCTGTTCAAAACCAAACCAAACCAAAATTTTAAATTTTTCGTACTCATCAACGAATGTGTTTTATTAACATATTTATTTGCGTACACGTACGTGAATGTACAACTGTAGCTATTGTTTGTGTACGCGAGTTAAATTCTTTAGATGAATTTTTTAGAAAAAATAAATAAATCCAAAGCTTCTGCTTTGCGACCTTTTTGTACTTTATTTAATTAAGTTTGAGTTTAGACTGTTGTTACAATTTTACTCTAGGTTTAAAATTAACTATTAAACTTGAAAGTGCTTATTCTACTGGTTAATTTGTTTTTGTTTTATTAATTAAAAAATGCTTATTGCTAATTATTTGTATTTGCTTAAACTAAGGAAGTGTAATTAGGTTATTAACAGAAATTAAAAATGCTTAATGCTAATTATTTGTATTTGCTTAAACTCAGGAAGTGTAATTAGGTTATTGACAGAAATTCAGTTCTTTTACCGGAAGTGCTGAATTTGCAAAGTGTGTCAGTTGCACAACTTTGGTTTGGTAATTGACCTCTTTGCTACTTTTCCCATTCTACGTTTATTTTATGTGGAGTCGGAGGTGTCTCTGACGTAACTCCTTCCCCCCTTGTATAAAAATTCTCCTGAATTTTTGGTTTAAGTATTCTTTTAATTTGTATTGTATACACACCAGAGAACTGCACAAGTACACCGCAACCCATGAGTACACCGCATAGTAACTCTATACTTACTCTATACTTTTCATACTCAAGTATTTAAAACACCGCAATAAAAAGTTGCGGTGTTTATTTTACCCATTTCTGTAAAAACGAGTATCAAAAATATCGCAATCAGAATTTTAAGTATTTTTTATACTCGTACGCGAGAATTTTTTAATTCTCTTTATTTGTAAGCAACGTTGCCACATTTTTACCCTATTAAAGTTTTTTACTGCCGTTTTGTGAAATACTGCATTGTATGCAGATCTATTTATAAACAATAAAAAAAACAAAATTTGATCAAATCTATTGCTTAAACATTATAAACAGAAAAACAGACAACAACCGTTTTCATAGCTATGAAATGCAACACATATTTAATGAATAAAGTGCAATAAAAACCGCTAAAGACACAGCTTTTGTACACTATTTAAAGCAGATATACTTATTTTGTTGCTGTTTTTTATGAACAATTATTTTCAGTTTATGCGCCTTGTTGTCATAAACGTGCTACTAACGGTATTAAGGAAAACAAAATGATAAAATGAATCCGTGAATAAAAGGAAAATTTTTTTAGTTTTAACAAAACTGTATATACGCAGATGTAATATTGCAATGACTGAATAGACATAGACCTCATAAATAATAATAAATAAAATAAACTTTTTGGTTTACATATTTTATTTTGTTAAATATAATTTTTGCTTTTATACCTATTTATTAATTTAAAAAAATGTATTTGCTTAAAGAATAGAATTTTTAATCCTGTGTGACTTAAAAAAAACCCTAACAAAAACGTAATATAATAAACAATGAACTATTCTTGAGTTATTAGTAAACTTTTGTTGTGTTTTTAATAAATGAAAATATGGCGAATTTTACGGGTTCTATTAAATTTATTTTCTGTTATATATTAAATAAACTTTCATAAATTCAAAGAAGTATATATTTTAGCTAATTTAGACATTGGCGACTTTTGATATTGTGTTTGATTTAATAATTCTGATCTGATAACTCTGTTTTCCTTTCACTACACACGTTAATATCTCTCTTGGTGTTTGTTGTGAGTATGAGTACGAAAAAAGTAAAACCAGCATCGCAAACATTTTACTTGAGTATGCTAGACACTTACACAAATGGAATGGGTATAGAAAATACTCGCACAAAAGAAATGCGCTGGCGATCACACCGCAACCGCATTTAAGATGAGTATACTTAGAGTATTAAAAACAGACACTCTTGCAGTTCTCTGATACACACTGACCGTTGTCAATAACATAATTAATAAAGAGATTAATACAAATATTGTTATAATTGACGTATTGCTATATTTTCTATGATATTTTAATTCTTTAATTTCTTTTACATTTTCAATTTAACTTAAGACTATTTCATCAAATGTAGGTTCTGTGATATTAACTTTTATTTGATTTTTTGAGGGAATGACGAAATTATCTTTGTATATTTTTTCTGAGTTTACGAAAGTTTCTTTATCTATGTTTATTTTACAATTATGGAAAGTAAATAAATAATTCTTACTTATTGAGAGATTTCTTACATCGCAACTGCTAGTGACAATGCTTCCATTTGAATTCTTTAGAAGTACTAAGCCAGGTTCTATTTCTATTATTTCTTTTTTGTATTCTCTTAATTTTTTACAATTATTTTTATATATACACAAATTAGATATTTTTATTTCTTTAAAATTAGGGTTCTGTTTATATTCAAAAATTTGTCCGTAGTAGTGTAAAATTTCTTGTGCTTTAAAGTTTGATTGTGTGAAATTTGTGTCGGTGATCGGTGTAATAAGTGATCTTTTAACTGCCACTATGTTCTTTGGAAATTTTATTACGAATATTATGTGATCGGCTTTGTATTTTGCGGCTCCTAGTTGCATGTACTGAAGTTCGTAAAAGTCAATCTTAAAATCGTTAATTTCTTTGTCCGTTAGGATGTTGCTAGTCATTAATTTGAAATTTGCGGATGCTATGTTATTTTGAATATGTTCTAGACTGTCCGATAGAATTTTTAATTTGAGCAAAGTATCTAAATAGTATATCTCTATAATTATTTTATCATCATTTTTCTTTATCACGTTGAATTGATTTGAGATACTTTTCCTGTCCGTGTCTATTGTTGCCTTGAGTTTGTTTAATGTTTGGTTGAAATGATTATTTACGTATATATTTTTATTAAGATTGTCTATTATTTTGTGATTGTTTTCGCCTATAATTTTTAAATGGTCTTCGATATCTATTCGGTCATCGTCGCTCATTGTTCCTGCTATCCATTTTAAGCCTGATCCTATTACGTTAAATAAACCTCTTTTATGTCTGTTTTGGCGTAATGTTTGTGCTTTTAATTTTAGTTTTTCTAATTCGTGTTCAAGAAGTATTTTATTCTTGATGGATTGATACTGGCTTTTCTCCTGTTCTAAATTGTCAATTACCTCTATTATTGGTTTAATATCAATTATGTGAATGATTTTATTATACTCTAAAATTAGTCTTACGTCATTTAATTTAATTTCGGCAAATCCGTCTGAATTACTGATTGGCTGGATTGTCAGAGATGCTATTGCCGTTGGTATTATTATCGTCAGTAAAGCGATTGATGTCCAATTGGTCTGAAAATTTATTTTTTCGTTTAATGTTTGTAGGATGTACGCCTTCGAGTTTTAGCTTACGATATCTAGGTTCATATTTATGCCTCAATGTTTTATAATTTTTAACGTAACCTTCTTCATCTGTCCTTTCATAATTTTCCCTGTTCTCATTTCTCTTGGTAATTATACGAATCTTTGCCTGTTTTAGTTTCTGTTCTATTTTTGTTTTATCAACCCTGCCTTCTACAATATCTATTGGTTTTTCGTTAGTAAGAGAATGAATTGATTTGTTACACCATTCGAAGCATTTAAAAATACGCTCTTGTGTTGAAAGTTCCGAATTTTCTGATTCCATCACTCTGTATTTTTCTGAAATCGTGCTATGTAGCCTTTCTACATCAGCATTTCTGGTGTGGTTATTGGGTTTGGTAAAATGGACCTCAATTCCTTCCTCTCTTAAAAACTGTTTTACATTTGTAGAATTAAATTCATTGTCTGTAATTATTTTAAGAGGTTTGCTTCTAACTGATAAAAATTGTCTTAACTTTTCAACGATCGTTGTGCTATTTCTGTCTACTAAATAAATTGCAATTGCATGTTTAGAAAATTTGTCTATAAATGTCATGAAACTGTGTTTTTTAATGGTGTATACATCAAGGTGTATAATTTGATTTACATCCGACGGGGTCTCCGTGATACAAAGTTTTGGTTTTATGGGTTTGCGATCATATTTTGATTTGTTACAAGTATCACAATTATTGATATATTTGTGGACCAATGTTTTAAGGTTTTTGAAATAGATCTTCTTTTTCAATCCCTCATAGTTCTCTGTTATCCCGCCATGTCCAGTTTCATATTTGTGGTACTTTGCGATTTGCTTATAAGTTTCGTCTTCATTGCACATGTATTTTGCATGGTGGCTACATCTATAAAATGTTATGCTATTATCAAATAATTCAATCAGCTTGAGCTGTACTTGGTTATAAACTTCGTCGGCTAGTTCAGAGAAAATCCCTACCTTACCACTTTTTAAGAAGCTTCTAAATATATCAGTCATGAAGTTGGTATCAATGTCACTCTTAGAGACAAAAATTTTTCTTTTTCCTTGAAAAATTTCTATTTCCTTTGTTTTATATTCTGTTAGTATTATTTGAGTCATAAACCTATTTACAACCGTGTCTAAAATCGGGAAGTGATCGTTTTGTTCCTCCTGCTGCGAATGGATTGTCGCTGCCGTACTTTTATTGTCATCAGTGTCAATCGCATTAATTTCCCCTGTGTCGGTGTTGATTCTGCTCAGAAAGTCTGCAATTTTATTTTCTTTGCCTTTAATGTGATTCATGTTTAAGTTGTACTCGCCTTAATCCATTAGCCATCTTTGTAACCTGGGGTTGATGTCTTTTCCTCTATGTTTGGTATGTAGCCATACTAACGGCTGGTGATCGGTTAATAGCTCAAAGGGTCTTCCATAAATATATGGCCTGTAATATTTAGTGGCCCAGACAATTGCCAGAAGTTCCTTTTCTACAGCTGCATATTTTTTTTCGTGATCGTTGAGTGTCCTACTGGCATAGCTGATGGGGTGTTCATCCTGCATAAGTACTGCACCAATTGCGTAGTCACTGGCATCAGTTACCAATTTAAACTTTTTCGAGTAATCTGGATACTTAAGGATCGGTGGATTGATTAATAGCCTTTTCAATTTTTCACATGTGTCAATATATTGTGGGTCATTTTTATTAACCCTTGTATTTTTCTTCAGATATTTTGTCATTTCTTGTGCTATTTTGGCATAGTCTCGAATAAATTTTCTATAGTAACCGGTGGCTCCAAGAAAGGATTTGATTTGCTTTTGAGTTTCGGGGAGTTTTAACTTTTGTATACTTTCTACTTTGTCAGGATTCGGTTTTACACCTTCTGTGGTTAAAACGTGTCCTAAATATTCCGTCTCTTTTGCGAGACACCTACACTTGTCTACCTGAATTTTGAGGTTGTGTTCCCTTAGTCTGTCGAAGACTTTTTGAATATTTATCTTATGTTCTTCTAGACTTGTGCTAAAGATAAGTATATCATCTACATATACAACACATATTTTGTTTATTAAATTTCTCAAAACTGAATTCATTAAGCGTTGGAAGGTTGAAGGCGCATTTTTCAGCCCAAAAGGCATACGAACAAATTCGTAATGTCCTAATGGAGTTGAAAACGCTGTCTTCTTCCTCTCCTCCTTTTTTATTTTGATTTGATGGAAACCCTTGGCCAAATCAAGGGTAGTGAAATATAGTCGTCGACAGTTATTTCATTAGTTTGCGGTAGTCTATAACTATCCGCCACTTTTTCTTTCCAGAATAGTCCGTTTTTTTTTTGGAACTATCCAAATCGGTGAGTTATAAGGAGAGTTGCTTTCGGTAATAATAATTTGTTGAAGCATTTCCTTCATCTGCCGATTTATTTCTTCCTCGTGAATCTGAGGGTATCTGTACATTTTCGAATATACAGGGTTAATTGTTTTTGTAACAATTTCATGTTGAATTTCGTGGGTATGACTTAATGTCATACCTTCTTGGAAAAATAAATCTTTGTTCACATTAAGTAGGTTATTTAATACCTTATTTTCTTCCCTGTTCAAGTCGGTTCTTGAGAACTTATTGATTATTTCATCAACTTTTAAACTTTCTAGCGTTTGAATGCTTTCATATTCATATGGGCAAGCATTGCAAAATTTTATTTCATTATTGTTTACTTCGATGTATTCTTCGCCTATATTGATATTGGCCTTTAAGCTTTGCAGAATATTTTGTCGTAAAAGAGCATCGAATGGTTTGTTTTTGAAACTTGTCAATTTCCAACTCATAAGGTTGTCGTCCTTAAATTCCTGGGGGACTTCTGTAATAATCTCATAACTCACATCCATCTGTCCGTTTAATGTTTTGAAAAGCAAGGGTCTGTCTAGTTTTATTCGTTTGTACTGAGGAAGCAATTTTTCGTTTAGTAATGTGGTTGAAGATTCAGTATCTATTAAACATTTTATTTTAACATTTCGAATGGTCAAATCTACTAACGGTAGATTTGCTTTTGGGCTGGTAACCGAAAATTTCCCTCATCAATATGGTCGACTTCCATTGGCTCTTCACGACTATAGCAATTTTGTCTAAAAGGATTTCGTATTTATCCTGATGTTTGTCCATTTTGTTCGTATCTGGGAAAGTTTGAATTTCGATACAATCCTGTATTATTTGCCTGTCTGCATTGACCTGAATTATTTGTTTGTCTGAATTGACCTGAATTATTTGTCTGTCTGAATTGACCTGAATTATTTGTCTGTCCAAAATGATTTGGGTTATTATTATGTCTGAACTGACCAAAACTGTTTACCTGTCTGTGTCCTATGTGATTAGATTCCCTGTGTTCTATGCGTTTAGTATTTGTATTTTGTCTTATTATACCTGTTTCCTCAAAAGTGTGAAATGCTGATCTAATGTTAGATATGTTTCTACTATATATAATGCTGGACATATGGCGTGGAATATTGTTTAGAAAAGTTTTTAAGATCATAGCCTCATTAGTTTTTGGGTTAAATTCACTCGGCTTTTCCTTATCTTGTTCATATTTTTCATTAAGTTTATTTAAAATATTACTTAAATTAAAATAGTATTCACTTACATTATAATTTCTTATGAATAAAGCTTTATGGTACAATTGATGATATGTCTCCCTGGCTCCGAAGTTTGCGATGAGCTCCTTCTTAATCTGCTCCCAACTTAGATCTGGCCCCAATGTTCGTATCAGGTTCAGTGCTGCTCCCTGAATTTTATTTACTATACACCTTTGAAAAACATATTCCTCTAGGCTGGTACCTTTAAAAATTGGGATGAAGAGTTCGGCTTCTCTTATAAATGATGATAAAGCGTAATCTCTGCTTCCTGTATATTCTCTGATTCTTGCTGCTTCTTTAAGTACTTCTGATATAGCTATTGGAGGTTCCCTGGTTGAGTTATCGGCTGAACACGAGTCTGCTGATTTGGTTGTTTCCATTTTGATTTTTTCGTTTGTCCTTGCACTTGTTAAATTTCTATTGTATTTGAAAAAATTTGTTTTTATTTAACTGCTGTTATTCTTAGTCACTAGTTTTACTTTGTTTTGTTTTTATTTAACTGCTGTTATTCTTAGTCACTAGTTTTACTTTGTTTTGTTTTTTCAACTTTAGTTGTATTTTTCTTCTTTAAAGAAGTATTTATATGATACAATCAATATAATATAGTTCGAACAAACACACACAGTTTCTTATAATGTCTTTTGACTTTTTAACTCCTTAAGGAATTTTGGTTTCGTTATTTTAATCCTTCGGGATATAAAAAAAAATTTTACGATTTGGTTCACGTATCTAATCCTTCGGGACTAGATCCTACCGCGACTGCGCCAGTTAAATTCTTTAGATGAATTTTTTAGAAAAAATAAATAAATCCAAAGCTTCTGCTTTGCGACCTTTTTGTACTTTATTTAATTAAGTTTGAGTTTAGACTGTTGTTACAATTTTACTCTAGGTTTAAAATTAACTATTAAACTTGAAAGTGCTTATTCTACTGGTTAATTTGTTTTTGTTTTATTAATTAAAAAATGCTTATTGCTAATTATTTGTATTTGCTTAAACTAAGGAAGTGTAATTAGGTTATTAACAGAAATTAAAAATGCTTATTGCTAATTATTTGTATTTTCTTAAACTAAGGAAGTGTAATTAGGTTATTGACAGAAATTCAGTTCTTACCGGAAGTGCTGAATTTGCAAAGTGTGTCAGTTGCACAACTTTGGTTTGGCAATTGACCTCTTTGCTACTTTTCCCAGTCTACGTTTATTCTATGTGGAGTCGGAGGTGTCTCTGACGTAACTCGCGTACTCTATTTTCAGTACACGTATGGAAAAAAAGTACGTGTACAAAAATTCAAATACATTCATGTACGAAAAGAAAGTACAGGGAAAAATAAAAATAACTGCTGTACGAAAAAAGCGTGCATGGAAAATTAAAAATAACTTCCTGTACGAAAAAAACGTGCATGGAAAAATAAAAATAATTGCACGTACGGACAGCAAAAAAGTATCTTTTAGGATAAACCGAATATAATAATTTTTTTATTGTTATTATAATTGATTGTTTATTTAAAATTTAAGTCTACCTGCAGTCTGCAGTTCGTTTTTGATTATTGGTAAGTAGTGGAGTTCCTTGTAAATTTTCAAATCTCATTATCATTTCTGCTACATGGAATCTTATTGCATACCTGTTGATCTAGCATTAAGCACGATTAAGGAATTATGAAATATTATTGAAGGACATACTAATACAGAAAAATATCAGTTTCTACGTATTGTTCAACTTTGTATAAAAGATAATATATATTTGAAATATAATAATAAATTTTATAAATAACAGGAAGGTTTACCGATGGGATCTCCTGCTTTTCCAATTATGGCTGATATTGTTATGGAGAAACTACTAGACACATGTATTGGATTTAACCAATAACAATGACCAAATATGTTGATGGTTTATTTTGTATAACAGAAAATGGCATTAATAATTTACTTAAAACTTTTAATGAGTTTAATCTTCGCATTGGATTTACAATAGAAATAGATACCTTGCTCATTAGGAGTGGAAATAATTTATTAATAGATTGGTTTGAAAAACCTACAGCTTCTAAAAGAATCATTACATTTTATTTTAAACACAGTAAACGAATTGTAATAAATGCAGCTAAAAATTTTATAGAAAGGATACTTATGATAAGTGAAATTGAATTTCATAAAAAGAATAAGAGGAAAATTAGAAATGTATTATAAGATAATAATTTTCCTATTCATCTTACTAATAGATTAATAAGACAGTACAAAAATAGGAAGAAAATAAATACAAGACATATAATTGAGCCAATGATTTATAAGTCTTTAATTTATGTACCAGGAATATTAGAACGGTTAGTGAAATCAAAAATTTTTGATTGTAATAAATATAAAATGGTATCAAAACCCACTACACATTAAAAAGGTTATTTAGCAAAACTAAAGATAAAATACCAAATCAAGAATTAACAAATTTAGTCTATAAGGTTCCATGTAGCGGAAACGATAATGAGATTTGTAATAAAGTATATATAGGAACAACGAAAAATAAACTAAAAACTACAATTATTGGTCATAAATCTGATCAAAGATATAGAAATATTAATTTACAAAAAAACTGCATTATCGTCTCATTATGCCAGATTAAATCACTATCCCAATTTTTTCAGTAATAAACATAGCAAACAATTATAAAAGACGTTATATTTTAGAGATGTTACAAATTATAAATACACCAACAGCACAGAGAATTAATATTTATAGACATTTAGTAAATAAAAAATAATTTTGTACTTTGCATTTGTTATAAAAGTTTTTGAAGTTTGAAAAAAAATTTTTATTACATTTTGTTGTTGTTTTTTGTTAATTAAAAAATTTGTGTTTTCCTGATGATGCTACACAATGGAGTATCGAAATATCGAAAATATTGTTACGAATATAAGATCTGGCAACCCCTGTTGTTGTTATCCGTGTGAGCGTAGTGAATAAGTTAATTCAACTAATGGTGTGTGTATAGAATAAAAAGCGCAATTGGTTAACAAAAGCTGAGCAGCCTCAATGGCTGCGTTGGTAGAGGTGCGTGCTGCAAAACAGGAGGTCCGATCTCCGCCGTTTGATATGACCACAACGAAAAATAAAAAAATTATTATATTCGATTTAAAATTAATAAACAGCAGTACAAACCTCCCGAGAGGCAAAAGCCATAGCAGATATTTACTGAAGACGTCAAATTTAATATAAGAGCAACAGATAATTGTCATGAAGCCCTTTATAATAAAAAGTAAAAACGTCGGTTGCGCAGCGAAGTGTAACAGCGTAACAAAGTGTGTGGCAGACGTGTGTTGTGGCTATTGGATTAAAGGGGATGACTGGTTTGGATAAAAGTAGTAGTGGAGATGTTTGTGAATGGTTAAGGTTACTAAACAAGGCATAGTTCATGTCTCGCCGGAATAATAGAAATAACGCATGTTTAGTAAATACGATACCAAGTGTTCACAAGACCCGTAGGATTAAGAAGTATAACCAGAGAAAGACATAAAGTTTGACTACACAATAATGAGCCACAGTGGTATTCGCAATTAAAAGAATCAGTACGTTTGTTTTAAAAGCGAAAACGTAACAATATGTATAAAAAATAAAAAAGGCCTTTTGCTTAAAAAATTAAATAAAATATAATGGTAGACTTAAATCTTATATAATAACAATAAAAAAGGTTATTATATTTTGTGTATCGTACATGTACTTTTTTGCCGTCCGTACACGCAGTTATTTTTATTTTTCCATGTACGTTTTTCTTGTACACTGGTTTATTTTAATTTTTCCATACGCATACTGAAAATAGAGTACGCGTAGTACACAAACAATAGCAACAGTCAAATAAATATTTTAATAAAACACATTCGTGGATGTGTGCGAAAAATTTCAAAATTTAGTAACACACATAATTGTTATGAAAAAAATGTACGGGTTGGTTTTAGTTGTGTGTTTTTTAAATTTATGTACGAGAATTTGATACAGTGATTGTACTTTTCTGAATTTCCCAGTGCTTACAACTACAGATGAAGTAAGGTGTTGGGTCATCTATCTGTTCAAAAGCATACTGTACCGAAGCTTACCAGTGTTAAAATAAACCTACTGAGATCTCAGCTGATTCTTATATACTAAGAAATTATAAATTCTAAGTTTAAGAATTCCAAGACTTATCTCTACTGGATGCAATGACATGATGATGTCATTAAAAAAAACGTAATTTATGATAAGTTTGCTAGAAACTCACTTATTTACAATAACATAGTATCTCTTTAGGCACTTCTGAACGTCATTTCAATCAACTCAGACAAATTGCCAAACTCTCAGAAAGACAAAAAGCAAATGCTACACAAAATCTTGAAAAAACACAAGTGCATAAAAAACTAGGTTAAAAACAAGTACAAGTGTGTTTTATATAAAATATAAAAATTTGAAAACTCAATTCTGTAATTTTATACTTCATATTGTTCTATTTTGCCAGAAAATATATTGATAGCACATTCAATTTTGAGACTGAAAGTTACATTTACAAACTATCAAACAACCTGCAATTTCTAAACTTAAGAAAGTTTCCTAAATTTTTATGAGATTTAAAAGTTTGCTAATTTTGAGGCAGTGAAGTTTTTTATCATTATTCACCTTTCTAAGTGCATGGAGAAGCATTGGACTCAGGACTAACTGATATAAAATTTTTTTAGAACATTGATCGACGTTTCTACGTCTCTACAGATCACTACACAAAATGAAGTTGTGTCTATTTCTAACGTCAAACAAACATCATCTAATATTTCTGTAGTAAATTTACAGTTCTCTACTGCCACCTTATATTTGTTTTAATATGGAATAATAATAAGAAATAATAGCCCCTCATATTTGAAATAAAATTTTATGTTTCCTGAAAGCATACTTCGATTTTGAAACATTGATTAATTTTTTAATTATTTTTTTTTTTTTTTTAATTTGGATGTTTAAATGTGTACGTTTTTACTTTGGTTGCTTTTTACCATCTAAACACGCATGAAATGCTAAAAACACATTTATACTTTTAAATGGAACTTTTAACCAGTTTATGTGTATGAGCAAGTACGATTTAAGATAAAGAGGTACTTTTGCACCCAGTGGCCCCACACCAATTGCAACAAAAGTCCTTTTCTAAATCGAAACAGCAATTTCGAAGAGAAAACGTTTGAGATCTTAGATAGCGCAAGACTTATCAAGTCCGCGACGAAAGGAAAGTAATCAGCCACTGTTTATTTCACCTTCTTTAAAGTGCATTAAAATCGATTTGGTACATTTTAATTTTGGCTCTTTTTCCTCATACACCCAGAAGGTAAAAAGATGCGAAGAATGCTAATGAAGAATGTAACGATTTAAAAATGCAGAATTACATTCTGCTGGCATCTAATATTTATTGTTTTCTTTGGAAAACGTCCGCATACATTTGTAAAGTATTTTTTTTTCTAAAAAAAGGTTTTTAGAAATTAAAATAAATGAACTAAATGACAAAATTAATTCCGATTCATATATAGCATCCACAGTTCATATCCGAATTTAATAAAAAATTAAACCAATAAAACTTTTGGCACAGCGCTTGTACATTCATGAATGACTCATAGCAATCATATAAAAAACACAAATTATTAGTTCTTTTTATAAAAAAAATTTTAAATTTATTTTAAAAATTAAATTGACTGAAAAAATTTATTTTACTACTAAAGGCTGGTGCACATAGAATTTGTCTTACGTTTTACTTTGACGTATTCAACATGAAGTCAAAGTAACATTCAGGGAAAACAACAAGGCAACTAATTCGTTTACTGAACAAAAACAAAACGAAAATATAATTCATGCGAAAAAAACCGACTTCAAAACAGATTTCATCTGTCTGCCTATAACAGCTCAAGTGAATGACCACATAAATTAGGTTATATTAACTATTGGGACACACTTATATCTCCAAACCTTTTACTTTTTCAACTGTTCTATAGTTTGGCAATATACATCAAATTGCAGCAACTATAGGGTCACTCTTCAATTTCCAAATTCAATCAATAAATCAATCAGGTTCTGTGTAAATTTCAACCGTCAGTCTGTAACGGTTCAACAGTTTGCCCAAATACATCTGATTATATCAACTATTTAATTTATAATATAACGTTTATACTTCTTATTGTACCAAATAAAGTAAAATTAAGCTCTTTGTATATAACGGTTCAAAAAATACGGCCATATAGAACAAATTAAATTAATTTTGGGAACACCCTTTACTTTCTAAATTCGAATTATAAGCTTCTTGTTATAGCGGACTTAGCAAAACATGTCCCTTGTAAATTTCAGCTGTCCACATACACCTTGGGACACCCTTTTATTTCCAAATACAAATTTTATACTTGTTGTTATATCGGACTTAGCAATACAGGTTCTCTGTAAGTTTCAAATATCTATCTACAACTGTTCAAAAGTATGGCCATATACATAAAATTTAATAACCTATTGGCGCACCCTTTAATTTATAATTTTAAAGATTAATGCTTGTTACTATAACGGCCATAGCAATCGACATTCTGTCCAATTTGCAAGCGTTTGTCTAAAACGATTCAAAAGATAGGCTCATTTAAGTAAATCTTCATCAATTATGGGACACCCTTTAATTTTTAAATTCAAATTTTAAACTCGTTGATATTGTGTATTTAGCAATACAGGTCCATTTTACGTTTCATCGCAGTGTCTATAACGGTTCAGAAGTTTGGTCACATACACAAAATTACATTAACAATTGGAACATCCTTTAACTTTCAAATCCAAACTTTATACTTGTTGTTATAGCGGACTTAGCAATACAGGTTCGTTGTAAATTTCAAGCGTCTGTCTAGAACTGTTCAAAAGTATGGACTGTTTAAAAGCATGAACTATTGGCGCACTCTTTAATTTATAATTTGTAATATTAATACTTGTTACTATAACGGCCATAGCAATCGAAATTCTGTCCAATTGGCAAGCGTTTGTCTGTAACGGTTCAAAAGAATGGCCCATACAAGTAAATTTACATCAATTATGGGGGCACCCTTTAATTTTTAGATTTATTTTTGTATAATTTTTTGTTTTTGGAGCCACAGTAATACGCAGTCATTTTAAATTTTACAGAATCGCCCTTTACAGTTCATAATACACGTATATATGTTTGTTGTATTTGAACACCCTTTAATTTTTAAGATTATGAACTTTTTTTAAAACGGGACCAATCTGTAAGCATATCTTCATATTACCAAAAATTTCCAAAAGCAACATTCATCCGAATTGTATAACCTCCTTCTTTTTTTGAAGTCGGTTAAATAGAAAAGAAAAACGCATGAAAAAAATTCATATCGATGATACTCATGAGGATTTAAATTAGGACTACATGCTCTCGCCATTCAATAAAATTTCTTAATGTAAGATTTTTTTAAATAAATCCGTTTTAAAGATTCAGCTGCGGTAGAATTTACTACATTAATTACTTTAAAAATACCGTTATTAAGACAAAATTTAGCCTTATTTGCTTAAAACTTTATTAAAAAATTATTTGAAACTTTATTAACTAATTACTGACAATTTTTTTGTAATATAATTCGGCACTTCCTGAAGGTAATTAAAAGACCACTTTCTTCTAAATCGAGGTATTTGGTAACATTGTCAAATTTTTGCAAACGGAACAATTGAAGTTGCTAAAATTTTCGCAAGTTTGAACAGAAAGCTTAGCTTTCCGCACGAAATGCAGCTCATTTTATTTCACAGTAAGAAAGAATTGTAGCCAGAAACATTTTGCTATTTCTAAACATGAAGCAAGAAACATTTCGTTTCGAATAGAACAGAGTAAAACTTCAGCAATGTTATATTTAAACATATTTCATACAAATTTCTTATATATGGTTTTAATTATATTTGGAGGTAACCTTGGTTATTAAAATCAAACTGATATGCTATAAAAGGTTGGTATGTTGAGAGAGAGTACCTTTCAGTGATATTACTTTATTTCGTGTCTCACCTGAAGTTACGAAAATTTGACCTAATATAACAAAACTATACTTGTTACGTAGAGCCTTCAAAAGTATAAAAAATGTAACCAGGTGGCAGCACTGATTTTCATGTATTTGCAAAAAAAATAAAAAAATATATAGCAAGAGTTAAAAGAAAATAAAAGTTAAAAGTTGACCAACTTTCGTACTTTGCGTTGACGGACATGCACTTATTGTGACATCGCTCATAATAAAACATGTATGTTAACTGACTTGTCAAAATTTAGCGTGGGACGGATTCTATGTGCCCCGGACTCAAATTTAATTATTTTTTTTTTATAAATTTTTTGTCAACAAAAAGTAGCTCTAAGTGTTTTATGAAAAATAAAATAATTTTAATTTAAATAATTTAATTTTAAATAATTTAAAAAATATTCCCGTGTCCTTAATTTTATAATTTGCAAAGTGCCTGTGTATAGTATTAAATTATCGTTCTTTTTTAATGATATTTTATTTTTAATCCTCTTTCAACTGTATGAAAGAGCCGAAAAAACTCAGACGTTTACAGTGGAGAAAGAAAAATAGAATTACTGTTGGTATTGTTGTTTTTGATTAAACTTTGATTTTTATCTTTGCTTTATTGTTTGGGCAAAAATCTTTAGTTTATTTAAAATGTTTGTCAGACGTTTCCTGAAGAGTTAGGTTAGGTTAGGTTAGGTTGCACAGGCCGTCGGCATAAGACCGACCCACTTGGGTCCCAAAGGTCCCGTTGTGTTGCCTGGAAACAGGAGGACCGGATAAACAAGTTTATCCAACCAACGTCGCAGACAGATAAGTCTGCAAGACCATGCAGTCTCGGACTGCCGAAGATGGCCGCTCTATTTTCAGAAAGAGCTGGGCAGTGGCAGAGCAGATGCTCAACCGTTTCTTCCTCTTCCTCATCTTGACAACTTCTACAGTAGTCATGATGCGGAAGATTCAATCTCCTAGCATGGGTACCAATGACACAGTGCCCCGTCAGCACCGCCACCAGTGTGCCCAGCTGCCCCCGAGGAAACCTCAGTAGATTTGCGGTTCTCTTATTATCATACTGAGGCCACAATGTCCTCGAGACCCTGCAGGTAACCTCCTCAGACCATCTAGACTGTGCGGCTCTGAGGAGTTCCTGCTGAAGTAAAGCTCTACAGCAGCTTAATGGGACTCCCACCAGTGGATCTGTCTCCCGGTCTTCCAACCGGGTTCCCGATCTGGCGAGTTCGTCCGCAGTTATATTCCCGGGTACGCCCGAGTGAGCCGGTACCCAAAACAGTTCCAGGTTGGAATGTCTCGCCATCTCGTTAAGAGATGTCCGGCATTCACGAACCAATCTGGATGTCGTATAGACACCCGATAAGGAGTTAATCGCGGCCTTGCTGTCAGTACAGATCCGGATATCCTCTCCGTATATCCTGTGGTACCTCATCCAGCAAGCCGCCCTTCTGATCGCTGAAATCTCAGCCTGTACCACGCTACACTGATCCCGTAGCCTAAACTTCATTCTGACTCGAAATCTAGGAATGAAGACGCCCCCCCCGACCCCCGTGTCCGACTTTGACCCGTCAGTATAAACATCAAGCACATCCCCACGCATATTCGATGTGCCCGACGTTGATACCCCGAAACCAATATCAGACATGGGGGTGGGCATGCAATAATCGATGTTGTCAGGGATGGCCGAGGAGCAGCCTAAAATGGTCGCATGTCCAAAGTCCCCTGACTTCCACGTCGCCGCTGCATTTAGTCTAACCGCCGAGTTCATAGCCAGCCGCTTGGCCATGAGATCGACCGGTAGCCAGTGCAGCATCGTAAAAAGGGCCTTCGATGGAGTGGTGCGCATTGCCCCGGTGACCATCAAGGCCGAAGTTCGCAATATTCTATTCAGCATACTGCAGTTCACAAGTTTGCCCAATGCGGGCCACCATACAAGAACCCCATACATGAGTATGGGTTTTATTACCGTGTTAAAGAGCCAGTGCGACGTGTTGGGATTTATTCCCCAGTGTCTGCCCATGGCCTTTCTACACACATACAAAGCCACTGAGGCCCTATCCGCCCGAAACCGGACATTGGGGGTCCACGACAGTTTTGAGTCCAGGATGACACCCAGATACTTTGCCCTGTCGGATAACCCAAGCTCCACTCCATTTAGGAGTGGTAGCGGAAAATTTGGAATCTTGTTTCTTCTCGTGAAGAGCACAAGCTCCGTTTTCCGAGCGTTCGCGCTAAGCCCGCTCTCGGTACACCACCTACTGACGCAACCAAGCGCCGATTGCAGACATTGCGATAGCGTGTCAGGATACTTTCCTGATACTGCGACCGCGACGTCATCCGCATATGCCACAGTCCTGAACCCCTTGCAGTCCATTTCTGTCAGCAATGCGTTCATGGCGAGGTTCCAGAGAAGGGGAGATAATACCCCCCCCTGTGGTGTACCCCGCTTAGCTACCCTGTATATGGTAGCTAGCCACATACTGGAAGTAATGACCCTATTAGTCAATAGATTCCGTATAAAGTTTATTATCGACTGATTTACATTCAGTCCCTCCAGGGCCATCGTAATGGCCTCCGGTTTCACATTGTTGAAAGCCCCTTCTATATCTAGAAAGGCCACCAATGCATATTCCTTATGCTCTAGGGATTTTTCTATAAACCCCACAAGTGTGTGTAGTGCCGTCTCAACAGATCTGCCCCTGACATACGCATGTTGAGAGGCGGAGAGTCGGTCCGGATTAATCGTCCTCCTCAAGTGGAGGTCAATTATCCGTTCCAGAGTCTTCAAGACGAAGGAGGATAGACTTATAGGTCTAAAGTCCTTCGGTTCAGTGTGTGAGGTCTTTCCCCCCTTGGGAATGAAGACCACAGAGCAAAAAGTCCATGGTTCCGGTATATACGACCATGCAATGCATGCCGTGTATATCGGAATTAACCATGGTATGACAATATCCGCATTATGCTGCAAATCAGCCGGTATGATACCATCAGGACCCGCTGATTTAAACGGGTCAAAACTACCGAGAGCCCACATAAGTCCTTCCCTGTTTATAGGAAAGGGAACTGATGCGCGGCTGTCAAGGATGGCTGTTCCTTCTCCCCTAGAAGGAGCACAGCCCGGAAAGTGAGTTTCCATGAGAACCTCTAGGGTCTCCTGTGCACTCAAGGTCCAATTGCCACATGGTTTCTTAATGAAACTAGGGACAGTGGGCGTTGCCGATAGAATCTTACGAAGCCTGCTCGTCTCGGAAGCACCCTCCACTCCACTGCAGAAGGATCTCCAAGACCTTAGCTTCGCATTTCTTATCATATTCTTAAATCTGTTCACTGAGGACTTATAAGCTGACCAGTTTCCTGATCTCTTGGCCTCATTAAAAAGTCTACGGGAGGCTTTTCGTGCGTCCGCAATATCCGAGCTCCACCAGGGTGGTTTGCTCTTACCTCGGCAGATATTCATTCTGCAGGATTCCGAAGTCGCGCGTTCAAACGCATTGGTTAATGCATCAACCGCGACTTCAATGTCCCGCCGATTTCCTATTATCGGTGGACTCGATCCGTTTTCCTTCTATTACGTCGGGGGGTGACCCCATGTACCCGAATCACTACGTCGAATTCAATATACCTATGATCAGAGAACGAGCAGTCACTAGAGACCTTCCATGCCCTAATCAAATCTGAATGCTTAGTACTAACTAGCGTAACGTCAAGAACTTCCCTTCTATTTACTACGACAAAGGTGGGTTCTGACCCAACGTTTACAACGTCTACATTATTACAAAGAATGAAATCAAAAAGAGACTCACCCCTTGCATTAGAGTCCGAGCTTCCCCAAACAACATGGTGTGCGTTGGCGTCTGCTCCAACAATAACCGGCAGGTTTCGAGTGGCTGCCATCTTAATTATTCTGCAAAGCATTGGCGGCGGTGCTTCGCATTCATGCGCCATGTAACTGGAGACTATTATAATCGTACCGCCGTCTGTCTCCCAGGCAGCTGCTACCGTATCTTCATCACTGTAATCAGAGAGAATGAAGATATTCAGATTGCTCTTCGCCACTATGCATGATCTGATCTTACCCGGACCATTCATATACAGTAGCTTGAAGCCTTTAACACCAAGCCCGCAAACCTTGCCCCGATGAAGCCATGGTTCTTGGGCTAATACGATCTCCTCCCCTCTCTCCGAGATGCGAAGGAGTAGTGCAGCGGAAGCTGCCTTAGAGTGGTGAAGGTTTATTTGAGTCACCTTCACCATCCCTGTTTGCGGATATGATTGTGACGTTGACGTCATCTTGGTCGGAGTCCAAGAGGGCGTCCTCGTCAACTGCCTCGTCCATTCTCTCGAAGAATTCACCCACAAACTCAGAGTTTGATAGGGTGCCTTCCTCAGAGATCAGACTGGCAGTCTCCTCATTCACCACATCTCCTGGAATAGGCTCATCACCCTCCGGAGTCAGGTTACCCCTGTCGTCGCCTCGGTAGACACGAAGAAGAATCGTTTGGAAACCGTAGTAGATCCTTCCTCGTCTCTCCCGAAGCGGCGCCAGCGATTCCTGACTCAGCAGGACAACGATCCGTCTGGATGCCCCTTCAGGTTCGGAAACCTTTGCTACTTTCCAATCATTAGTTGGTAGTTCAGGATTTCCTCCCCGAATGAGTTCCATTATATCCTTAGGTTCGGCAGGTTCGTCTGGTATTCGTGCCATGGCTCTAGGCCTGCGGGGTATCTCGTCGAGAGGTACCACGTCAAGCTTCGCTCCTGCCCATAGGCCTTCCAAAAGAGCGACGGCTTGCTTTAATAGCATAGCCGAACGCTCGTTTGAACATGCCATGAGTTTGACACGTCCACGAAACCAACCTGCATCGTCGCATTGAGGGAAGGGGCCTGGGTTGTCTTTAATGACCCTCCAGAACACTCCCATCTTACGTACCACCTCCCAGTTAGCGTGGGAGATGGAGCTATCCGCGTCATTCCGATCAATGACGGCGCGTACCAGGTTGCCTTTTGCAACCTCACTGAAGCTTCTGTCCATAGATTTGTATTTTGGACGCTTTATAGCGGGCTGCTGACTCTGCGCTTGAGCCTCCTCCTCAGATCTTTGCCGTTTAGGCCCATCCGTGGATGTAGAAGGGGGCTTTTGCAGGCCAGCCAGATAAAATCTTGCCCATTTTAATGAGGTAGATTCCTCCTTCGTAAGGGTTTCAGCTGGCTTTTTGCCTAACTGATCCACACATTTCTCGGCAGCACGCCGTTTCAAAAAGGCCCTTCTGGCAGGTGGGGCGTGCCGTGGGGGTATAGTTTTGCCTTTTGCGGCTGGAGGCACAGCTTGGGAACCCGAAATCTTGTTCGCAGTTACCTTGTTGGCGGGGGGAGGTGAGACATTGGAACCCGAAATCTGGTTCGCAGTTCCGCTGCTCACAGCCGGCACTGGGTTGGCTGTGGAACCTTGCTGTGTTCCTACAGCGCCCGAAACAGGGGTTTTAGCCTTAGCGGCACGGACCTTGGCTGCTTTGGAAGTGCTTGGAGTGAAATCCAGAGGCACTTCGCTGCCTTTTTGTGCACTATTTCGTGCTTTTAGTTCGCATTTAGATGACCCCGGTTTCCCAGACTCTCCTCCTGCATTTTTGCTGACACCAGTAACTTGCAGACCAGTCAGGCCTGGCGTTCCAACCTGACTAGCCTGGATCTCAGTAACATTCGATTCACCGCAGCCTGAAATCGTCACCGCGGGAATAGGGTCTCCGGAGATTATGAAGCCCCCGACCGGATACTTAGGGCATTTTTTCTTTTTCATTACGGGTAGTTTAAGAGTTGCATTTTATACATGCTGCCATGTGGTTATAACTGCTGCCTAGTATGGACTAGGCAGACCACCAAGCCGCACCAATGGTGAACAGACGCTGGTGGGTTTCGGACAGTGGACCGTGGGTCTAGCTGACCCAGAAGAACGGACGTACCCTGACAGAATGCCCAGTCTCATTGAAAGGGGAAACATTCGTACAGGGTAGCTGATAGCCGCCCCATTGGGGAACAGACGCTATCAGACACTGGGGGGGGGCAGTTCTTAGTTTCGCACTCACCATGAGCCCCTCTGGCATGGGTGTCCCTACCAGCACGGCCTACATGGGTCATTGTACTTAAGCCTCTGCATCACGTCAAGATGACTGCCCGTAGCAGAGGTTCCTGAAGAGTTAAGTAAGCGGTAACTAAATGGCCATCGATATGTGCTTTGACCCGCAATAATCAATATCGGTTATTAATTTAATCGGGATAATTTTAAAAATAGCACGAAGTTTTTTATAAAAATGAAATAAATTAAAAAAAAAATATTCCCGTGTCTTTAATTTAAAAATCATTGACAAAAAAACTATCAAAGTTTTTAAAGTAAGAAATTAAATTTTAGAATTTTAGAAATTTTAAAATATAGAATCGCTCCAATAATTTGTAAACCGTTTAATAATTCGAGTTCTTTTTCATCTATGTGTTAAAAAACAGAAGCAAAATTTTTAATACTATAATTATATCAGATTTAAGAAATTTAGCCTAGAGATGTAAAACCGTAAAAATTTAAGTACGTTTTCTAACCCGATATAAAACCTAATTTTCCCAAGGTTTTCTTTAAAGAAGTGTCAGAATTTGTCTTTAGACTTATGCATTTTTTAACTAAGTTTAACAATTTCTTATAGCGGGCTCAAGATTGAATTCAAAAGCTTCACCGCTTTTATGTGACTTAAAAATATTAGTTGAGGGAAAATGGGTGCTCAGCAAACAATATGACCCTAAGGTCTTTCCACTGCCACATTTTGAGCAGCTTGTGAGTCTGTAAGTATTGTATCTCCGTTCTTTGGATGACAAAACTTTCAGACTCTATCAAAGCTCAACCATAGTCAGAGATACCGTTTATGTAATAGCTCACTTCGAGTAAAGCATATCGAACAGAATTTTATTTATTTTTTAACATTATAAGTATCTTTTCTATTAAAAATATAACTTAAATAAAAGAGGTTAAACGTCGACAGAATTTCAGAAATCTATACAAAGTTTGGTAAGTTCACAGGCTGATGGCGATTCCACTTTACGTAGAGATAAATAAGCAAGTTATATTTATTTTGATTTCTTTTACTATTCTCTCATTCATCCTATCAACATCGCTCAGTGATCCATTTTAACCCTCTGTCAAATTCTAGCCATGCGTCCGGACCTAAAACTCTGATGTCTGATGAAATAATAGGAGACAAAAATTTCTTCTATTAGATATTGCATGAGACGTACATTACAAAGTTTAGCCTCTCTGTACAAACTGCACCTATTGTGCTCAATAATTGCCATTGTTACGTTATGTTTAACAAACTTATTTCTGAAAGGTTTGACCTTTGATTCATTCAATTAGTATCTTGTTTGTGGGAAGCTAATCGAAACTATTTCATCGATTCTCTCCGAATTCGCCCATATCCTTGCCAAGTCATCTGCTTTTTTATAACTAAAAATATTATTATGGCCAGGAACCAACATAATTTTGACGTATCTTTATTTATTATAGCTCTATATTTGCCGAAGCTAAAACATAAATGTACAAAAACTGTCTCAAGCAATAATTGCCTTCTTTCGCAAATTAAATCCGTCGAAATCATCTTAACTAGCCAAAACGCATAAAGAGACAAATACTTAAAATGTAAATTATATCCATTATATTTAAAATGTAAATTATATCACAGTTCTAGAAAGAGTGTCTAGTGCTTGAATGCAGGCTCCAATGGTGCTTAACCTCTTAAGTGTGTTTGATGTGTAAACACGTCGAACCAAATCTTTATTACGGTGCGTTCGACGTGTATACACGTCGATAGAAAAAAATTACTATCGACTATAAAATCTCTAAATTTTAATGAAATCCAATAAGAATATGATTTGATTATTATTATTATTTTTATTATATTATTATTATTATTATTATTATTATTATTATTATTATTATTATTATTATTATTATTATTTATTATATGCTTGCAGTGACTAATTCGAAATAGTATTAACACAAATAGTTCGACGTATTTGATCCAAAAGATATTAATTCCGCACACAGTGGAGGTTTTCTAAAACTAAATTCCACGTTTAACTGGTTAAGTAGCCCTTAGCAAGAAGGCGAAGACAGTACATAAATTTAAATAAAAAATCTTATGCTGGAAAAAAAACTTATTGACAGAATTTCGCAACTTAAGATTTAATTTAGAAAACATAAAATTCCCCACAAACGTATTGCAATGATCTTAAAGTATCAAACATTTTATTTTAATTATTTTGTCTTCTTCAATTCATTTCTTTATATTTATTAAGCTGTTATTTAAAGTTGTCTTGTTATTTTACTTACTCTCTTATCTAATTGCTTTCCTGCTTCTTCTACCTTTATAAATCATTCTTGTTATTTCCACATACTTAATCCTTCTGTGTGAAAATAAAGATGTTGTTCTCAAGTAAGAAAAACTAATAAAAGTCATTTTTCTGTTTTATTGTCAAATGACAATATTAAATTGTTTAATATAATAATATACAAAGTCAATTGTAAACACATATAAAGAAATAAAAAGAAATTTACACACATACATTGAATACTAATTAATGTCGGATATGACAGATATAAATGGATATTCCAAAGAAGAGAAATACCTTTGATACGCTGTAAATGTGCAAACGATTAGTCGATTATTCTTTCGAAAATCTATACAAAAAATGTGCATGTGTTTAAAAATCGGTAGTGGACTTCTACGCGTTTAGATCGATCCTCCAGAAACTAACGAACTATATACACAGACGAAGCAAAGTTCTTTAGAATACAATTTTGGCGCTGCCATGAGCGACTCACATTCAAAGTAAAAGTATTTTAAAAGTAAAAGTATTTTTACTTTTTTAACAAATCCTTAAAGCAGCCAAATAACTTTCAGGCACAATATTGACATAGGTCTAAGAACATATATCTTTACAGTGTCTATCATCATGGACATGTACTACTGTATTAATTTCGGAGTGTTTTCACACCCTGCAAATAAACTGGCGATTTACTCAATTCCGAAACATTATAAATTTAAAGGGAGGACGAATTGGCAAGGCTTGTTTAAGCTTTTGTCTGGGTCCAAATCATTATGTAACTTAAACGCGGGAACTCTTGTGTCCCTTATTAAGCAAGAACATTTACGTAAGGGAAAACTTTTCAGGGTTACGGCAGTCAAAACTGGAATTGCAAACTTCTATTATTGAAATATTTTGTACTTGAATGGGAGTAGTAAACGGAGTTCTTTTCCAGACTCTTTGACATTGATTATAGTATTTGGAGATGGAATAGCCTGTATTGCGCTTCTACCTAAAAAAAACAAGAGAACGGCGGACATTCTTTCTGAATGCATTGCTATTTGAAGATATGCCGAGATTCCAGTTGGTAAGATGGGCTTCTCCATCATTTTATTTCATTTATAAAGGCTTTTGCAGTGCTAGCTGTTGAAATTTGACAAGGATAAAAGCCAAACGACTACCACTCGTCAGAACATAGAATCAGTTTAAAAAGGCAGATAAAATTCTCCGGTTTCCAGCAATGAACTCTCAACAGAGAGAAAAGGCAGCATTCGTAAATTTTCTGAAAGAATTATTTGGCAAACGGGTAATTCTATTTTCTCTGAAACCAGAAAGCATTAAAGTGTCGTTGACGGTACAAGAGGGGACTTGGATTAAATTTAGTTTAAAAGTAAATCAATTTCATATTGTTTGAAAAAAATTTCTTTAATTACGTTTGTTTTAAATCTCTGAACTTTAAAGTAGAAAAACAAAACACTTGATATAAACCTGTTTTAAAAATCCATTTTCCTTTATTGTTCACAAACAAAAGAGAAAAAACTAAAAATACCATTGAATTGCAAAACAGAAAATGTGTGTTTCTTTGTTTGATATTAAGGAGTGTCCCAAAAGTTATACACTCTTTTGTCAGAAAATTCTATAAAAAGTTTATACAAACATGACTGATTAATAACCCTTTAACAAGAATTCAATAATCTTCAAAAGTGACAATGTCCATGGATTTTTTTTCCGTTTTTTTAAACTTGAAACAACAGCGGCTTCGCTTGCCAAAGCTCCCTGCAATCAAGTTTGTAAGAACGTTGCACCTTCCTTACATAGAATACCATAAAATATAATTATAATATCCATTGACGTTATGACTCTACGTCTATGAACATCATATCCTTGAACGTTATGACATGCCACCAATTTTTTATGGTCTCTTTGTCAGAAATCAGAGTATAAAAACTATTCTTTTTGTATGCGTTCGCCAAGAAATAAGATATTATTCCCGAGTATTTTTCATGGTACTCGCGAAAGAAAAAAATAATTGAAGAATGAACAACTGAATTTTATTCGCGACTTTATTTTTATATTCACGAATAAAAAATGAAACCATTTAAAAAGTAGGAAATGTAGAAAACCATTGGAAAGCGAAGCCGTTGTTATTTTAAGTGCGGACATATATTTCCACACTTTCATAAATGGCACTATGTCTACACTAAATATGAACATTGACTATGGACATTATGACGTTTTTTGAACCGAAATAATGACTGTGAACATTATTTTACTTTTGAATACAACATGTCCATGAACATTAAGTTCGTGGGCACTATAACATGTCACCGGTTCGGCAAAGCATATTGCACCTTTTAGAAAAGAATCTATATACGTTTAAAATTCTATTACAATCTATAAAACTTAAAGCAATTCTCGTGTTGCTCCTTCTCGCCCCACTAATTAATGTTTTACAAGAAAAACCTGTAAAATTGTGCGTTTTTCCTTATAATCCTTCTATGTCGACTTCAAAACAAAGAAACTTAAATCACGTTTCGTGAAAACGGTAATTATTATACACTGATTATACTACAAATTTGATACTTGTTATAGGGGAAACAGAAATTAGACCAATTATTGTAACACCTATTAATTTATAATTTTAAAGATTTGTGCTTGTTTTTATACTGGACAAAGTATTGGAAAATTTATCTAATTTTCAAGGGATTTTATAAAACGACTTAAAAAATAGGGCCATATAGGTAAAATAACATTATAAAATGCATAACAAACATAAAAAGTAACATTTAGACGAATTAATAGCCTCCTCTTTTTAAGTCGGTAAAAAACGACTTTTGTTGCCACTTTTGGAAAGTTCCCAGCGGTGTGTATATCACACATACTATATAAATTGATAAATAAAAGCTTAAAGAATAGAAAAATATAAATTCTGGTAATAAAGTTTTTGTAGTGTGTTTAAATGACTCATTGTCAACCGATTACTATAGTAATCGTATATAGCAATAAGTATATAGTGACTCTTGTACATTTTTTTCATCTTTTTTGCTAATTCTTTGTTCGTTTAAGTAACAATAAAATATGAAAAGAGTTCATTCGCAAGGAGAATAAATGAATCAGAATTAAAAAAATTAATTCTATTCGCTTATTTTTATTTTATTAGTAAATATAAGCAAACGAATATAATAAAATTGCATTTGCGAGCAGATCTTTTTCCTACCCTGGCTGAGGCCACATTTTGTCCAATTAAGGCAGATATGGATATCAAGTACAAGTAGCAGTCGCTAATTAATCTTAATTTCTGCGGAATATGGCTTAATAACATCTCGAACCCAATACTCATACCTTGTGTATGTACATGATTTTCCACAATAATATTTGGCTTCAAAACTTTCCTTAATTTCGGCATTACCTTTTTTTATATTATTTTTTTTTGTCGTTATTAAAAATGTACATTTGAATGAAAAAAAATGTCCGGTATTAAATTATTTGGATTAATTCCGCCAGTATATATTAAACTGTTGTTATAATTTTCGGTAAAAATCGTCGTCACTGGCTGTGTACTTCGTACGTTTGGCGAGTGCTTTCGATGCGATAACATCATTTTCAAGCCACGTGTTTTAATAAACACGGCGCTCGACGAACGTACGAAGTACACAGCCAGTGACGACGGTTTTTACCGAAAATTATAACAACAAAAAAAAATGTCCATTATTTTAATTAAAGCAAATGTGTTGGTCAGTTTAGTGGTGGACAGGCACAACAGAAAATCATAATTTTCCATTGTTTATAATCTAAACTTTAGATTTACATATCAAAACATTTGCATAAACTTTCAATTGACACATAGAAAGAATTGTATATTTGGGTTTTATTACTTTTGTTATGTGTTCTTTTTCGGAAACGAAATGCCTGTTGCGTTGCGTAAATTTTGTGTACTTGAACGCAGGCGATCTGTAATTTCTAAAATGTAAAAAATCAATATGTATTATGAAAATTTTAAACACATAATACCCAACAATATTAATTTTTATTGTTTTCAATAAAGTAATTTTTAAGGATCCTAAAGCATTAAGAGATTTATACGACATGTGGTTTTCAATTTTGTTTAGAAAATTCTCTGAAATGGAAAAACCCGTTCGATTGCGATTGACGTTGATCGAACTGTCAACAGCAAATTATTTCTTGTGTCCGTTGTCTCGGAAACATTGCAGACTTTTTATAACCCGATCGGATTCGTCTTAAAGAGATTCTGCTTCGTCGTCAACGTTAATGTTGCAGCGACTAACTAACGGCATTGCCTCACATATTAATAAATAGCGATAAAAAAGTTTTATCTGTGCCACTTGGTTGGTTATCACATGTCCTGCAGCTGCTAAAACAACTTACTACATAAGGTAACTCTTAGTCGTGAAATCTTTCGTTTTCCTAATCAGCTCTAAATACCAAAATTGTAAGGAATACCTCTATTTGCTTTTCATTTTGAACCACCTTTAAAAAAGAAGGTGGTTATACTATTCCGCTGAATTGTGTGTCCCCATAATTGATGTAAAGTTACTTATTTGGGCCTATCTATTGAACCGTTATAGACAGACAGTTGAAATTTTCAAGGGACTTGTTTTGCTAAGTCCGCCATAACAAAAAGCTTATAATTTGAATTTGGAAACTAAAGGGTCTTCCTAAATGGCCGTATTTTTTGAACCGTTAGATACAAACGCCTGAATTTTAGGCAGAATGTCTAATGAGATTTTGTCAATGCAATATTACATCTGCGTATATACTGTTTGGTTGAATATAAAAAAATTGAGTAATTTTCCTTTTATTCACGGATTCGAAAAATAAATTTATTTTATTTATCATTTTGTTTTCCTAAATACCGCTAGTACCACGTTTATGACAACAAGGCGCATAAACTGAAAATATTTGTACATAAAAAACTGCAACAAAATATGTATTCCTGCTTTAAATAGTGTACAAAAGCTGTTCAAAACAATGGAATATGAAAATCTACGTTGTTGGCGTATGTGGTGCATGTGGGTTTTTTATAAATGTTATTGTCTTTAAGCGGTTTTTATTGCAATTTATTCATTAAATACCTATGAAAACAAGGCGCATTAACTGAAAATATTTGTACATAAAACAACGATAATCTTTTATTACATAAATTAATTTTTAAAAAAATTCAGCCGTATTCAGCGGAGGAAGAAAAATAGAATTACTGTTGGTCATTGTTGTTTTTGCTTTAACTTTGATTTTTGTCTTTGCTTTATTGTTTGGACAAAAATCTTTAGTTTATTTAAAATGTTTGTCAGAAGTTTCCTGAAGAGTTAAGTAAGCAATAACGAAATGGCCATCGAGACGTGCTTTGACACTCAATAATCAATATCGTTGATTTAAATAACTAATCCGCTTTTGGATAAACACTGTCACAAAATGTAACTTTGTTTGTTTTAGAATAATTTATTAATTTTTGGCAACTCTAGAATACTTGTAATATTAGAAGGAGACAACTGTTAATAAGTCAGCACTTCTACTAAGGAGAAAAAGAGTTAGTCTTATTTGCTCTTACAGAAAACGTCATTGGAAAAAAACAGTTCTTAGGCTAGGAACATAACTGGGACGAACGACGAATTTTTGGTCGCGAATATTCGTCGTCAAAAATAAAACACATTTGTGTATATGAAAACGTACACAATCGTAACTTAGGACGAATTTCGTCATACGCGGCGAACTATGCACGGTTCAAAAGTTTGTGTCACACACACAAAATAACATTAACTATTGGAACACCCTTTAACTTCCAAATCCAAATTTTATACTTGTTATAGCGGACTTAGCAGTACAGGTTCGTTTGTAAATTTTAAGCGTCTGTGTACAACTGTTCAAAGGTATGGCCATATACATCAAATTTAATGAACTATTGGCGCACCCTTTAATTTATAATTTTAAAGATTAATGCTTGTTACTGTAACGGCCATAACAATCGACATTCTGTTCAAATTGCAAGCGTTTGTCTATAACGGTTCAAAAGATAGGCCCATATAAGTAAATTTACATCAAATTTGGGGGCACCCTTTAATTTTTCGATTTATTTTTGTATAATTTTTTGTTTTTGTGAGCTATAGTAATACGCAGTCATTTGAAATTTTACAGAAGTGCCCTTTACAATTCATAATACACGTAAAAAATATGTTTGTTGTATGTGAACACCCTTTAATTTTTAAGATTATGAACTGTTTTTAAAACGGGACCAATATGTAAGCATATCTATCATATTACCAAAAATTTTCAAAATCGGATTGAATTCTATCTTCTTGATATCTATCTTCTTTTTTTTGAAGTCGGTTAAAAATATGTTTTATTGTGTTCAAGATGTATATTTAACTTGACGATTTTTTAAAATTAAAGTGATAATAAAGCCGATTTTTTTGTGCAAAGGTGCCAATTTCTTATAAAAATTTTTTTTGCACCCCTGTTCTCAACAAACTTTTTATTCTCATCTCACATAAATTTATTCGTGCATCAGTGCATACGATTGTGTATACAATTACATTACCAAGTAACCAACGTAAGCCAATGTTACCGATTGTGCATTTGTATGGTCTTTTGTTGTTGTACGAAAGGACTTACATCCATTTACGCCGAAAATAAAATTTATTTATTATAGAGATAGACAGTCAGTGAAAGAAAATAGTTATAACCATTTTATTCATTATTTTACTTCGCCGGCGAATATGCTATGAAGAAATACCGACGCAGGAGGCTGCATGTTTTAATGTTAATCTGAATATAGTGTAAACAGAAAAAAACATTTTTATTTTTTGACTGCCGCAAGAGTTGAACCCATGGCAACCAGATTTATAGTCAACGTACTTACCACCTTGACTACCTACCTAGTAAGTGTAACTTCGACGAATATTTTTTGTAAGATCAGGCACTTTGTATATATGCGATCTTCGTAATAAAACTTTAGGAACTGACTATACACACGAAACAAATTAAATATATTATTTATAAAATATTTTGCACAGCGGTCTTATACAAACAACTAGGGGTATATTATCCTTAGCTAGTGAAATGCTACAGGAAAGGTCGAACCTAATTTTCCTTTTAACCAGTCGAATCAATCAGGATCCATTAGAAAATGGGTTTACATATGTGCGCGCTGAAGGTGAACATTTAAAAACGTTTCGGTCCCTAAAATTAATATTGAAATGGATAAACTATTTTATTTAAAAATTAATCAACTTAGCACATTTACAATTTGTGAAACAGACGATGCAATATTTTTGCCAGTGGAGTTTCAATATTAATATTTCGGAAGTAAATGACTGGTTTAGTATAAAGCGCTTCTAACTAGATAAGTATGTGCACGGTCGTTCGTTTCAGAGACCGGTCTTTTTCGGTCAATTATCAAAAACTGATTCGTTCGTTCAATTCGTTCAGTCGGTTAATTTGAACGAAAGTAGCCGGTTAAATATCTGGCTCATTTTGTTCAACTAAGTCATCCGTTCAATTTACCACGTACACTATTGAACGAAAAGAACTGATTTAAATGACAGGATCATTCCGTTCACTTGATTGATTCGGTTAATTTAACCCGTTCGATCGCGAACGACACAGCTCTACTTCTAACCCTATGATATATATAGTGGATATGAATCAGGAAAACTAGGAATTTTTGATGAAAGTGCCGACTGTTTAAACTCAACGAATGTGCCAATTGAACTTACTTCAAGTCGATATTTCATTGGTAGCATAGCGCCACGATTATCTTGCTATTAATGCAGAATAAAAGATATAATTAAACATTCACAAATTCTTTCATATCCATCAGAAATGTATATCCGTTCTAAGAACTATAAAAACACTCATAAAAGTCTTATTATTACTATTTTTTAAAAACAGCAGCTAAAAATATAAAAAATATATTACGAAACAATGTGCACAGTGTATTAAAATTATTCTGTCTGGTTTGACGAGAATAACGCTTGTCACAAAAACAGGTTGGAAATTCCTAATTTTCTTATACTTATGTTGCTAAGAAAGCATTGCTCATGGGAGACACATGAGTGCAAAGTAACAAGTACTGGAAGAGTCAGAATTTTAGAGCGCCAGTAATTTATTTTGTTTAGAAATTTTAATTTATAAATTAGCTATCAAATTCATATTGAGGTTTATATACATATTAATCAGTATATGCATATAGGTTAAATAAACTTAACAAAAAACTTAATATTAAATATACATAAATAAGTGCCTTATTTTATGACCATTGTTTGAAATTTCTTAAAAAACATATTAAGTATCCACAAGAAAAATACTAAAAAAATTACTTTGTAATTTATGGCATGATTAGTTTGGTGCGATTATGTATATTTTTAAAAATATACAAATAAAAATATATATTTACCCTTCAACAACGAGAGCAGCCTTACAGTTTCGTTTTAAGTCAATTTCACGAACAATTTTTAAATAAGTAGGAAAAATAGAATTCAGAAATAAAATTTTATGAAACGCATTCTTCTTTATATGTAGACATGAAAGAATGTCTTGTAAACATCAAAAATTCCTTCCCTAGGTATAATTGCAGTAATGTTAGAGATAAGCAAATTATTACCCTTAATCTTTACTTTTTATAACACTACTTTTGCACATTTTTATTAATCAGTTATTGTTATGACTTTCGCTTAATTTTTGAAGGAACTCCACTACTTATCAATAATCAAACTCCAAATGTAGGCTTAAATTTTAACTAAAAAAAACCCATAAGAAAAACCAAAAAATTTTATTATATTTTGTCTATCGTACATGTACTTGTTTGCAGTCCGTACACGCAGTTATTTTTATTTTACCATGTACGTTTTTTTCGTGCACGGATTTATTTTGATTTTTTCAGTATACGAAGTTATTTAAATTTTTCTATGTTTTTTTTCGTACATGAATTTATTTTCATTTTTTTGCACACTTTTTTCCGCACACGTACTCAAATAAGAGCTACTGTCGTACATTCACGTACGTTTACGAAAATAAATATTTTAATAAGACACATTCGTAGAGGTGTACAGAATATTTCTAAATTTAGAGACACACATAATTGTTATAAAAAAATGTACAGGTTGGTTTTAGTGGTGTATTTTCATTTTTTGTACGAGAATTGTGTACAGTGAGTTTAATTTTTTGAACTCTGGTTATAAATTTATTGTCTTTGGTCAAACCCTTATCGTGAATAGCCAATGTAAGCGACATTGGGCAACAATATTAACCATTAAAAAAGATTTTGTTTTGTTGCTTTAATTGTTTATCTTTTAATTTGTGAAACTATTCATAGCCTTTTTTACGTCTTTCTTTTCGTCGTCAATCACTGTTCATTTTATTTTCTTTGTTATTCGTCTTGAAACTTTTAACAATAAAATTTATTTGTTTATTACCTTATTACCTGGGTTGAAGTTATAACTTTACTTAGACTTTTTCCTACTGGAGGCATAACAGTTACTTTTTCTCTGAAAACAGCGAAAACCCAGATCCTTAAAAATTGCTATTAAATACCTCCAAGCAATGTCGTCTTATAAAGGTATAAAAATAATCTATTCACATTTTTGTCGTCGATATTTTATTAATAAATATTGCGGCTGACAGCTTAAAAAATATTTAGTCGTCGTTTATAAATTCGCATTGCCATTCTTGGTCGACTTTTGTTGTGTACGGGTTTTCTTGTTGTACTGAAATGTACAACGAAAATTGAAAATTGTTGTACTCAATTTCAGAGTTTCTTAGCATTTAATATATTTGAAAATTACAACGAAATCACAGTTTGGGAGACTGGTTCAGCATATGAAAAAAAAAATCCAGAAATTGCTAATGGGAAACCAAGTTGACCAAAAATCATTGCAAAAATTTATGGGGAAAATTTGCGGATAAATTTAATATTAAATAAGTCTATAAAAAATTCTTACTGTAATTGTGGGTTATATTTTAAATATGTTACTTTGCCGTTGGTAAATCAATTATAAATTATTAGTTGAATGATCTGTTTTAAAGCAAGTTTTTTTATTGCATGAATTATCAAAACAAAAATCTACTGATATGTTTTTCTTATTTTCGTTATGCCATATTTGTTGTAGTTGTCTGCTTACTACTATTGCTTTGGAATGATGATATCCTCCTCTAAAAGCATTTTCATGTTCTGTTTCGTAATCTATCTTTTTGTCTGTCATGTTTTTCATTTTTTTGTTTGCTGCTCTTGCAAGGTTTTCATAAATATTTATAAAATTGCAGTATGCAAATTTTATTATTAAAGTAGGCCAACTAATGAAAGAAAATATTAAATGCTAGCAGTTAATAGCGGTTAGTTAAATGTGTAAAACATTGTTGTCAGTTAACCCAAGGAATGTCTGCAACGTTTTTAATTTTGTGGATAGAGAAAAAAAAATAAAAATTATATAACAAATGAATTAAAGTTGACCTTGGCATACGTTTTAAATTCGTTTCTAAACCGATTTTGAAATTTTTTCTCTATTTGAAAGGTGACTATTACAAATTGGTGTATTATGAACTGTAAAGAGCACCACTATAAAATTAAAAAACAAACTGCTTACCACTATACTTCCCAATGACAAAAAGTAATACAAAAATCAATCTAAAACTTAAAGGGTGTCCCCTTAGGTGACGCAAATTTACCAATAAGGGTCTATCTTAAAAATCGTTATAGTCAAACGCTTGCAAATTGGACAGAATGTCATAGTAACAAGTATTAATTTTAAAAATAATAAATTAAAGGGTGTACCAATAGTTTATTTAATTTGATGTACATAGCTATACTTTTAACAGTAGCAAACAGACGCTTAAAACTAACAAGGAGCTGTATAGCAAGTATAAAGTTTGGAGATGGAATATAGAGAGGTTCCAATAGTTAATGTAATACGATGTATGTGGCCATAATTTTAAACAGTTATAGACAGACAAATGAAATCTGTTTAGGAGTCGGGTTTTCTTGCCAGCACTCAGGAAATAACCCCTACTCAAGCAATGCTTTGCTGTACATGGTCTGGTAACTCCAAAACAAACTTAGAATCACCGCCCCACACATGAAAGTTATATTTCATTTTTGGACAAATTTAGTAAAAATTCAGATAGAGTGAAATATCTTTTACACCGTTTTAAAAACCAAGGCACTCTAGAGCTTCTTTTGTGAATTGAAAAATGTTACCACGAGCTTTTGATTCCTTGATAGTTATACCACCCACACTTACAGATGAAGCACTATCTTCGGTAGAACGTTATGCGTAGGAATACAATATTGAATTTTACGTGCATTAAAATCGACTCTATTCGAGCGGCCCCAATCAGATATTATTATGAGATCCTCATAGAGCGTATCAATCATATTTTGTCGCCTGATCCCAACCTAAAAAAGGCTAGCTTTGTTGCAGAATACATAGACATGGAAAATGCTGCTGTCATCTATTAAAGGGTCATAGAAATTTGTATTTATTTAACACTCAACCATTGTTTAATTTACTATTTACCTTAGAATCTGTTTATCATGCTTGTAAAATAAAGTTTTGTATTTTTTTTTAATATTTTAAAAAAATTTGTACTTTCGGTCATCGATATTTTATAATATGGGCATTTCATGATAAAATAAAACAATTCATTTTCCGATTGCAAGCATCAACACATAATACTATTTAGTATTTTCTCTTTTGTCTTATCTGACAATACAGTTTTTATAAAGGTTGTCATCGTCATGGTGCACAAAATATCATGGTTTTTTTTTATATTAAAAAAGAAAAAAAATTATATATTATTTCCGTTAAACGGATATAACAGTTCAATGCAAATGTTTTGATTATCATTTTTATCACTGTGTTTTATCACAAGTATGTGCAATATGTATCAACATTATATTCCTATAAGTACGCATATATTATGTGTGTGAGTATGTAGTTGAACATGAGTAAGTGTATAAACATATAAAAGAAATGCAATAGTCATTTCGATTAAAAATAATCAAACAATTTATTTTGATTGCTGCAATTAACAACGTTATCATCAATATCATTTTAAATTGAACACATGTTCTTTCATTCTATAATCGTAGTAAATAAAAATGTTGCCAGGATTAAAACTCGTTAATAAAACAAGTATTTTTCTCAAAAGTGTTTGTTTAAAAGCTTAAATGATAATGAATTACACTAGTTTACAATTTTTTTAACAATTTTGAAAGTTTCCATTGTATATTCTAGATCAATTAACTATCAGGTCCTGGTAACGCAAAGTAAAAAATAATTTTGTCCTTTCGTCTATTGGCCAGTTTTTTACTTTAAAGCAGCATCCAAGAAGAAAAAGCTAAAACAAGCTTAAAATTATATTTTATTTTTAAGGCTATTAAATTACGTGTGGATTGATGGCTAATTTGTGTGGATTTGATTAAAAATGACGAAGTTGTAGATCAAAATAAATTTTTATGATTTTTTTTTTTAAATTCACCAAGTGTGGTTATTTAAGAAGCTATGACATCAATAAATAATAAACAGTTTAATAATTTTCTTAACTGGACCGATTGGTTTAAAAAATGTTAAGAAATTTTGCAACGATAACGCATAAGAAATAAAAATGCTCAAATAAAAAAAAGAAAATAATAAAACATAAATGTAATATAAAATCCAAAGCACATTTATTTTACTAGGTAGTAGCGGCTCTACAACAAATACAACATTGGCAAGAACAACATGGCTTTTTATTGTTGTCAAAAACAGAAAGAGAATTGGATTGGAGTTGTTTGATGAGATTTGTTAGTATAACGGTGGAAACTTTGTGAACTTTGTAGGTAATACCGTAGATTCGGACACCGCAATGGTTTTACAATTAAAATGTGAAAAATTAATAATATCCTGACAGGCCAATTGTGCTAAAAGGCACATTTTGCCCAATTTAATTTCCCACTAAACGCTTTTCTTCAGTATTCTGTATTAAACGAAGTTACAATTAAATACGTTAATTGCAGTAATAAATTATTTAAAATTTTTAAAACAAAACATCTACCAAATTTTTAACACTCCAACGTTTATTATTGCAAAGTTTTCCAAAAACTGTTTGCCTGTGTGTATGTGTTTTAAGCAGCTGTGTGCTAAAGTTTTGTACAAAAAAACTTTAATATTTCTTGGGTGGTTTAATAAAACTTCAAGAATAAGGAGAAAAACTTATATCAAGCAAAATTAATGTTTATAAATAGATTCTGAAATCCACTTTTTTTCAAGTTAAAAAGATTTTAAAGCGCTCTACAAGCTCACATACACATAAACACACGCGAATGTAGACTGTTTCATAAATTTTAATAATAATTAGAAATTTTAAATAAGTTTTTGTATATTTTTGATCTTAAATTCTTCTATATATTATCAGGCAAGAAAAAACTTTTTTATTTTTTTTAGCACTTTATAATAACTAAAATAATTCTTGCGAAAAAAACGATTTATGAACTGATTTTATCTATCTGCCTACAACGGTTCAAAAGTAAGGCCAAAAATTATATTAATTATTGGGACAACCTTGTATTCCTTCTCCAAAATTTATACTTGTTGTAGCAGACATAGCACTACAGCTTCTTGTTAAATTCAACCGACCGTCTACAACGGTTCAACAGTTTGGCAATACACATCAAATTCCAAATTAATACTTTTGCTGCTATCTAAAACAATGCAAAAGTATGACTATATAAATCAAATTTATTTTACTATTTTGGCATCCTTTAATTCAAAAATTTTGAATATTAATGTTTGTTACTATAGCGGTCATAGCAGTCGGCATTTATACCAATTTTAACGCTTTTTGTACACCGTTCAGAAGATAGAACCATATAGGTAAATTTACGTCAATTATGGGAACACCCTTCAATTTCTAAATTCAAATATTAAACTTATTTATATTGCGGGCTTTGCAATAGAGGTCGCTTGTAAATTGCAGCTGCCTGTCCATAACGGATAAAAGCTTCTGCCATTAAAACGAAAGTACATCAACTATTGGAATATCCATTTTTTTCAAATCCAAATATTACACTCGGGTTGATATCGAACTTGCCAAATAAGATTTCTTGTAAATATTAATCGTCACATTAAATGAACTGTTGAGGTAGCCTTTAATATATTATTTTGAATACTTGTACTTGTTATTACAGCGATCATAGAAGTCGACATTTTGTCCAATTTTCAAGCGTTTGTCTATAACGGTTCAAATGATCGGCCCACAAAGGTCAAATAACATCAATAAGATTTATTTTTGTATTACTCATTGCTATTGGGAAGTATAGTGAATTATGAAAATTCATTTTTACACATTTCATAGGTGATCACAGATTTTTCTATTTAATCTATAGGGCCCATCGTTTACGATAAAATAGAACTTTAATATAAAAATTAATTTTGTGGGCTCAAAACTTAAATTTTTATAACGTTTATATTTTTTTCTTATAAAAATTCAATTTTATACATTTTATGGGTGATCACAGATATTCTTTATTTATACTTATGCTAACCGTCGAACAGTGGCGTGAAATGCAAAAATTTACCTAAGCTATTTACCCTATTCACGTGCCAAAACAAAGTCGCTTACTTTAAAGAAGAAAGTAATAAAAAGTAGAAGCACTCATTATAACACAATAAAACAGAAGAGTTTTTGACCGATCATAATTGTTTGCATCATTTACAGATGTTTTATTGAAAAAGGTGGACAGGCAATTACCTCTACTATCAAACTGTACTTAAGTTTTTACAGTATTTTTTCAGATAAAAAAAAGCTGTAAAAAGTGTCACTAAAAACCAAAAAATATCAAAAGTGAAATTTCGCCGATGAAATTTTACTTTGAATATTTACGAATATATAAAATATATTAAATCAGGTTTTCGTATTATGAAAGGCCAATATGTACGTACGTAACTAAAATCAATAAAAATTAAAATATTATTTTTTGTATAGATAAAAAATGTTCTTTCCTAAAGTTGTAATTTTTTCTTCAATCGCCTACACAGACCTTAATTATGGGTAGGATGCCTACAAAATTTAGCCACTTACTGAAAACCAATCGTTCTAGAATAGTAGGTTATAAAAAGAGTAAAAATCCGCGTGCAATTTTTTACAGTCCCGAACATTTAGATTTTTGTAAAAAAAAATTTTCCATATTCGAATAATGCTGATTATAGGGTGCTTTACAAGAATTCCACAAAAGAAGAAAAAGTAACAAAGTTTATAAATTTATAAAAAAAAAGTTAAAAACTACAAAAAAACCGTAAAGCAAAACCAAAATTTTGACCAAAATTTCCTATTTTTTTAATTTTTTATGAAATTTCAAATTAAAAAAATTATTACCACTAACCTAATGAAATCAAAGGAATTTTTTACAAGTTATTTCGTATAGTATAAGTTTTCTAAATCTGTTTAATTTATTTATTTATAAAATTAAATTATAATTACAAATTGTAAATTAATAGAATTAGAGCAATGGCTGTTTTAAATTAAAAAAAAAAAGCTACAGGTTAAAAACGAATCAATGCCAAGTCAAAAATTTGTATTTTAAATTAAGAAGTCAAATTTCTGTAAGTAATTTTTAATTTTCTTAAGTATTAACGATACCATGCAAACTTCAAGCACGTTTTTCCTTTCTATGCAGATTACTAGAAATAAAATAAAAATGTTTAATATCGGTTCACTTTGGATGAAGTTATAAACTTTAAAACATTTTTCAAATTCGAAATTGCCTGCTTTGACGTGCTGTGGTTCAACCCTTTACTGAAACAGGCGAAAAGCTTATGTCCCCCTCTTCATGAAGATCGGATAAATATTTTAGAAGTTCTAGACATTTATTCAATTTTTTGTGTTTCGAATGCTATTTTATTTTTATTTTCTTATAATTTTTATTTAATTTACATTTTACATAGGAATTATGATATTTTTAGGAATGTCATAGAACTCAATGCCGATCGAAAGTGATTTCAATTCTGCAAATTATTCTTCAGAAAACAAGAAACGAAAAATTTCTTCGAAATAAAACCACGTTTAAATTCTGGAATTAATTAAGTGGAATTAATTTTCTTTGATTAGCCTTGTTATTTACTTTGGTGCGCAATATTTAAATAAAAAGTTGAAGATTAAGCAGTTCTTAGAAATAAGCAAAATCGATCGGAATCTGAAGAAGGTAAAACAAAATCGATCGGAATTGTTAATGCGGAATTCAAACCATTCCGATCGGATTTGTGACATGCCTGATAGTACTCTTTCATTCAATCTATTTCGATGAAAAATTTACGTTTCAAAAATGTATATTTTTCTGCAGTTGTTCTAAATATATTTTTTATTTAAAGTATTTCAGTATTTCAGTATTTTTGAAGTTTTAAAAGGTTTAACACTGACACTAATAAATTTTCAAATAACAATAATTCATGTGCATACTTACACAGCAAACATTTAAATTAAGATGTTTTTTTTTCAATTTTAACAATTGTTTCTATAAAATATAATACTGCCTGTGCTCAAAAAAGATTCAGCAAGTTTTAATTTATAGTTTCAAATTCATAATTATAATCATAATTATAATAAAACTAGAACAATTTAAAACATTTTTTGGATCACCAAAACAAGAGAGTACACAGCGAAGTAAGTTTCGAAGTAATAAAACTACATATTGCCCACATTAATATCATTTAGGCCTTGTTTTCGAAGAAACATGGTCAGGTGATTCATTCAGCTAAAAATCCACAGCAACCAGCAACATGTTTTTAGTTGAAATTAATTTTTTCTTTTTTTAAAACGAAACAGAAAATTAAAGACAATGAAACATGCAAAAAGGTATACTGGGAGATAATGAAAAAAAAAACTGTCTCTATTCATATGTATGAATGAATGAATGTATGTATGTGTATAGTATGTGTATATATGTGGGCAAAAATGTTTTTTATATGTTTATGTAGATATGCACGTAAATGTTGTAAACGCCAATTAAAACATTCATGATTCTGCCTGCGCTGCTGTTCAGTAAAATGAATTTGAGACATATAAATATTGATTGTCTTGCATTGTTTACAATGTACAAAAACAAATTCGATTTAAATAAAAAATGATAAAATAATTAACTTGTTTTCAAGGCCATGGTAAATCATAAAAGACAATGTAATAAAAATGTTTGAAATAAAAGGTTGCAAAATAAGCAGTCAGTATTTAAAGTTCCTGTATACTTCGTTTACTTAAAAAGCTTCGTAAAATTTTGTAAGAATTCTTCTTTATAAATTACCTTGATAAAATTTAATAATTTTAAGGGGCCGGCTTGGGTAATACCTAATGAACTGCTTCTGAGGTTTTGGACGAACAAACGATAGGTGAAAAGAAAGATATGGAAACAATTTTCGCAGGCGTGGTATCTTGGCCACTGCCTAGGAGGCAGCATTAATGAATAATCAACAGTGATTTTATTTTTCTTTATCCACTGTGTATGGCTAAAGAGCGTAGATTTTTGCGTTTACTTTATTGTTTGGACAAAAATCTTTAGTGTATTTAAAATCTTTGTGAAAAAGTTCCTAGAGAGCGGAAGGGAAATGCCCATTAAAACGCTTACCCTTAATAATCAATATGGTGATTTAATAATTAAATCGGGTAAAGAAATTGCACGCTGTTTTTTGCCTGATTTGTTTTACGAAAATTTCGGCTGCAAGTGTTTGACTCTATTTGTAATAAATTTGACATGATTAAAAAAGAGAGCAAGAAAAGTGAAAAGAAATGTACATATGGCTGAACGGCGATGACGAGGAAAACAATTCATTTAAAGACGACGATCAAACTGACAATGTTTGTATGCCGTCTTTAAAAGATATGGCTTCCGATGCTGAAGAAAACATGGTTTTAGAACCCGAAGCGATTAAGGCAATAGCTATGGACAAAGGGCCAGGTTCGTCGAGATCGATCAGGCGGTTCCGTTCAATAGATGGCAAGACTTGGTCCAGTGCGTATAATTAAGCCTCTATAGGCCTCCAGAGGTCATGTGAAACCCGATTTTGATATTAAACTCGCTTGATGCACCTAAGATTGTGAGTATTATTGTGCGTGGGACGAACGGGAAGGCACAAGAACTATGTAGACTATGGTGTACCAATAATCCAGACTAAAATTTGCGAGAGTGAAAGTCTGTAACGGAAAATGAAATATTTGCCTTTTTTGAATTACTTTGTTCGCAAGCATATTTAGATCGAATAGCCAACCAGTTTTTGAGTTGTGGAGCAACTCTATGTATGAGGCAAAGATGTCTATGGAACAATACAGAGCAATTCTTCAAGGAACTTAGAGCATTTATATATATTTCGGGTGCCCAGATAACTATTGGTAAGTAATTGTTTTCCTATCGTGGCCGCAAGCGTTTCACGCAGTATGTACCTACTAAAACTGCCAATTATGATATAAAAATCTGGTCGCTAATAACTTTTACCCAATGAAGGGACTGATGTATGTTGGAAAAAAGGCAAATTGTTCTAAAGTTAATAGAAAAATACGCTGCTTTTGGACGAACGTATATACTAATAATATTTTTCATCTATTAATATGACAACCATTTTGTTGACAAAACGTTTGGCATATGTTGAAACTGTGCGCAAGAACAAAAGCTGCATGCCTAAGGAGATGATGGATCCTAAACGTGATGTATTCAGCACATTTTCACAATAGTATCACTGCGCTTTGCTCATACGGGTCTAAAAATAAAAATGGTTTTATTCTTATTTTGACTGAACGTTACAACAGCGTTGTCGACGCATCGAATCCAGTGCAAATTCTATTTCAAATACTGGAATTTATAGTTGGATGGTATACTTATAAGCGAGGTATAAATACAAGATGATTAGCTCTGTTTTTCAAAATATTAGACGTGGCTGGCCCGGCTTCATTTATGATTCATTACAAATTGGGGCATGAAAAGAGAATTGATGGGCCTTCCTAATGGAATAAGTGGACCCTCACATGGAGCAAAGATTAACCAATCCTAATAAATGAGGTATTCAACACGCATTGCCATTATTCGGTGTAGTGGTTATTATAAATATTTGGTTTTTTTTCACAGGTAGTGTTTAAAAGTAATAAATTAAATTGGCTGCTTCCGAATGAAAAGAACGATCAGGTCATAATTTTATATCATATAAAATATTTTTAGTTTTAAGGCGAAACTCTTTAGACTTTTACTAAAAGGTCTGCTGGTTTTATATTCTTTAAATACCTGGTAAGTTTATAATTCTTATCGCAGTATTATTTTCTGTTCAAATACAACGATTGTTTCTTTTATCGAATTATTTTTTATTATAATTATTTTCTTGAGTTGCATTAGCTTTATTAAAAGTTTTTGTTGACTCCGAACGCAATTATTTTTATTTGAAACCCTTTAACCAAGGTTAGTTTTATCTAGCTAGAAGATCTAGAATTAATAATACTGATTATAATTTAAATAAAAATGTAAGATGCTTTTGAATAGTTTTAATTTATACATACGCTTTTGAACCGAATTCATTAATTAATTATTTAACGGATTAAATAGAGATCAAAAAAGTTTAATGTTGTTGTGCTAACGTATTACGTTTCGCATTCTATTGAAAGCCAGTAAATATTTCTCTAAAATTTGCTGTCTTAACATCCTTAACTAGTAGTATTCACGCTATTGAGGTAAACTAGATGATAAAGTTATCCATTTAGGTCTTAAAAAGACTAACTCCAAGTAAGAGACAAATTTAACATTGTAGATAAAAGAATCATATTCCTAACTTTTGTTAAAAATAAAGGACCATCTTAACCTCAATCATCCTTAGATGAACTGAATTACTTTACATAAGGAATCGTGTGATTTGGACTTAATTAAATTTAAAGAAAAGCTAATCCAACAGAAAATTTGACCAATGCACGGGGATTACACCTTCTTTCGCGAAAATACTTTATAAAAATAAATATAGGCATTGGATTTAAACGGTATCATATGGAAATCGTCAGGTATTACCTCTGTAGGAAGTTTATTCCACAAACGAATTGTTCCGCTAAAAAACCAATTCTTTCTTTTGGCCACGATTTCTGTATTTCTTTACAGCATATTCTACACACTGTCACGGTTAAACTGACAATCACTACAGTGATTCTCTTACACCGTTTTAGAAAACCAGGTTGCTTGAGTGTTTTCTTTGTGACTTTAATTCACACCCCATTGAGTTTTCATTAAGCAAATTATGTTACCCTGTACTTAGAATCGAAAATGACTTACACATAGTGACTTTCCAGATGAAGTAACATGATCGATTGTATGTTTTTGCTTAATTCTTGTGAAAAATATTCCTTGTTTATTTTTTATCAAATTTTAAATGTTTGTTCAGATTTTATACCTTTAAGCTGAGGATTAGTTTCTGTATCAATATTTGTATATTTACAGTTCTCCTAAGTCTTTTTGTAATCGCATGACTGACAGCATGGTATTCTGTGGTATTAACTTGAATTTTTTTGACACACGCAACATTTCGTTCTGAGAATGACATACAACCCTCCCTCAGAATCTCATGTTGATGAGGAAGAATTGTTATATTTTAGAATTTCTCTGAAATTAATTTACTGCCATTGTTTTTGTTGTAAAGGCCACACACATCAAGCCATTTGTTGCAAAAGTATAATATTAGACCTGAGTGTCGTTTTAATTTGCTGTAGTAAGAAATAATAATTGTAAGTATACCTGTTGACAGGATAAAGATATCAAAGCTGAAATAAAATATCCGATGAATATCCTACACATTTAGAAATAATTTAGAAATAATGCAATAATGACTGACTAATGACTTTTCATATTTTATTAAGACAAAATAAATTTAATATTTTAATTTGATCTGTTAAAAGTTGAAGCTGTAAACACTTCCTATTAAAAAACTTTATTAAGAGTATAATGAATCTAACCTTAAGCTGGTTTGTTGGTTTAAGTTGCATCTAACTACCACAAGTTGTACACTAGAAGCAACTATACTCATCCAGTAAATACTCTTAATAATAACATTGTTCCTAGTGGACAGATACCTGATAACACAGATTTGTCACATCTTATGTATTTTCTTAACCGTATTAGTAAAAGGTTTTCTTTTCCTTGCCCAAAATATGGCCAACCTTTTGATGTTCCTACTGCTTCTGCCAGTTATTAGCAAATGCCTTTATTATACGTATTCCAGTGACTTTACAATATCACAGTATTTCCTCTTTATTTAATATGAAAGAGTAATCAGGCAATAACCTGTACTCATGCAATACCGTTGCTGAAACTATAAATTTAGGTTACGGAGAAATGAAAAAAAGAGTAAGAAGAAAGATCGTTGCATAAAGTTTGTTCCACCTGCAAACTGTTCGATTGAAAACAATTTTTATCGGAAAGTGATGTGCATTTCATTGGCCAATAGACCGCTAATAGATAGGTTTCTAATGAAACAAATGTTGTGTGTAGAAAAGTAAGGTTTTTGGGAACAAGTTCCCAGCTGGGTGCTTCACTGCCACTTATAAGCTTCGGCCTCTAATGCACGGGATTTCTCCATAATAGTACATCATATGTCCCATCGTGTCTTTACGAAACCACACAACACATAATGTTGCTAGTGTTAAAGTAACCATGTCTACGTGAACGCATTCAATTAAGTGCCAAAATATCGTTATTAGATTTAATGTTCATTTCCAAAAGGTTTGGCCTATAGCAATACAAATACGAGGTATAAGGTACTATAAACTGCGAAAGATGGACAGGGTTGGAAATTTGAAGGTCGTTATGAAATTGATAATACTATTATTATTGGTGATATAGCGACTGATAATATACATTTTACGAAAATCAATATGTGCAGGAATCAGAGCTTTTGAAACACAAGCTTAAGATAATGAATTTCCATTTTTCAAGAGCGTGTGCAATTTTTCGATTTCATTTTCATAATCAATTGCCAGCAGACTGAACTAAGGGACATCATTGAAATAAAAATCACTCAAACATCTGGTCAGTTTTCTCCCTATTTTAATAAACCGCCAATAAAAAAAAAACATTAACCCTGAAAAATATAAATTTTCGTCGGCAATGACTTCTTCTAAGTCTAATCTTATAACCTGTTGCATTCAATATTATGCTTACCACGGTCATAATAAGAAAATTACTTCGGATCTTTTTAATGTGCAGAATTTCACTAGTAACCTAAGCCGAAACTGCAAGTGCCGTTCGTTAAGTAAGCGTAGCAAAGACTACAGCAATCACAGCTTTAGTCATTCGTTACTAGATTAGGAAACTGCAAGGCTTCTCCAATAGTTGTTTGCTGGGAAAAGGAGAAAAAGCTCAAGGAGGCCACAATAATAATTCAACCACCTCAGAGCAGCGTCTGTGTCGACATGAGCTCTAACTAGTGTAACTGTGTCTTATGTTAGGTTAGGCTGCACAGGACGTCGGCGCAAAGAAAGACCGACTCACTTGGGTCCCAAAGGTCCCATTGTGTTGCCTGGAAACAGGTTGTGCAGGGATCAGATTGAGGTCATTACGGCACCATCAAAGATCCACATCCAAACCACCCCGAGGACCGGATAAACAAGTTTATCCTAGCAACATCGCAGACAGACAAGTCTGCAAGACTATGCAGTCTCGGACTGCCAAAAATAGCCGCTCTGTAAATAAATTTCCATTTTTCAAGAGCGTGTGCAATTTTTCGATTTCATTTTTATAATCAATTGTCAGCAGACTGAACTAAGAGACATCATTGAAATAAAAATCACTCCAATATCTGGTCAGTTTTCTCCCTATTTTGATAAACCGCCAATAAAAATAAAACATTAACCTTGAAGAATATAAATTTTCGTCAGCAATGACTTCCTCTAAGTCTAATCTTATAACCTGTTGCATTCAATATTATGCTTACCACGGTCATAATAAGAAAATTACTTCGGATCTTTTTAATGTGCAGAATTTCACTAGTAACCTAAGCCGAAACTGCAAGTGCCGTTCATTAAGTAAGCGTAGCAAAGACTACAGCAATCACAGCTTTAGTCATTCGTTACTAGATTAGGAAACTGCAAGGCGTCTCCAATAGTTGTTTGCTGGGAAAAGGAGAAAAAGCTCAAGGAGGCCACAATAATAATTCAACCACCTCAGAGCAGCGTCTGTGTCGACATGAGCTCTAACTAGTGTAACTGTGTCTTATGTTAGGTTAGGCTGCACAGGACGTCGGCGCAAAGAAAGACCGACTCACTTGGGTCCCAAAGGTCCCATTGTGTTGCCTGGAAACAGGTTGTGCAGGGATCAGATTGAGGTCATTACGGCACCATCAAAGATCCACATCCAAACCACCCCGAGGACCGGATAAACAAGTTTATCCTAGCAACATCGCAGACAGACAAGTCTGCAAGACTATGCAGTCTCGGACTGCCAAAAATAGCCGCTCTGTAAATAAATTTCCATTTTTCAAGAGCGTGTGCAATTTTTCGATTTCATTTTTATAATCAATTGTCAGCAGACTGAACTAAGAGACATCATTGAAATAAAAATCACTCCAATATCTGGTCAGTTTTCTCCCTATTTTGATAAACCGCCAATAAAAATAAAACATTAACCTTGAAGAATAAAAATTTTCGTCAGCAATGACTTCCTCTAAGTCTAATCTTATAACCTGTTGCGTTCAATATTATGCTTACCACGGTCATAATAAGAAAATTACTTGGGATCTTTTTAATGTGCAGATTTTCACCAGTAACCTAAGCCGAAAATGCAAGTGCCGTTCGTTAAGTAAGCGTAGCAAAGACTATAGCAGTCACAGCTCTAGACATTCTGTACTAGATTAGGAAACTGCAAGGCTCCTCCAATAGTTGCTTGCTGGGAAGAGGAGAAAAAGCTCAAGGAGGCCACAACAATAATTAAGCCACCTCAGAGCAGCGTCTGTGTTGACATCAACTCTAACTAGTATAACTGTGTCTTACGATTGCGACTTTTGAGCAATTTTAGCTTATTAAATGCCATAGGGACAATATGGCGAATATTTCGGTAAGTCGTTTTAGCGACACCAAACCATCAAAGCTCAATCGTTGACAAAGTAAAAGCTAAATGGATTGTTTATGCTGTAATTAATTTCACATCTAATAAGTTAGTTAGGTGATGACACTTTAAGATAATTAATAAACAACCACGAAACAAAACCATGCCTTGATTTTAAGACGATTGGTAATTCTTTGCAGAAGTTCTTTGTGTCTTTAAAAAAAAAAAAATATTTTATTGGTGGACATAGGGTAAAAAGGGTTTTTACCAGAGTAAGTAAATGCGCAGCGCCGAGCAGCTCTTTTCTGCTCTTTTGCGCAAAGAGCAGAGCCAACTTGTTATTGCGCTTTGCTCGACGCCAAAATGTTTGCTCTGCGCCATGAAGGAGCAGCGCATAAAAAGAGCAATATGCTTGGCTTTTTTTTTGCGCTGCACAGAGGAGTATTTGACCCAAAAAGCTGGCCAAAAAGGCAAAAATTAATTTGATTAAATCCTAAGAAAAAATTAAGCAGATCGATAGAGAACAAAATTCTACATCATATCGTGCAATTTAAAGGGTGTAAGTTAAGATTTGTAGTTGTGGGACGCTGTCAAAGTCAGGAAAGTGAAGAAAATTGCATACGCTTTTATTGAATTTTTTCGATTTCAAGATATTTATATTATATTTTTTTATGGCTAAACGAATAGAGGTATTACATTGATTTTTTTTTTGCCTGAAAGCTTTCATCAGCAGCTATTTTCAATATTTAAAAATATTTATTTTTAAAATTTTAATTATAAAAAAAACTATGTATTTAAATATATTAATTCTTACCAAAAATAAAAAAGGAAAAGCTTTTTGAAAGTGAAGGTAGCTGTTGTACAAATAATGTTATATACCACAATAAAATATGAAATCTCTAATTTAAGAAAAAAGAAAAAAAGTTTGCGCAAGTTTGCGCCATTATTTTTGGTGATTTTTTGAAAATTTTACCTTTTTTCTATTTTTGCTCATAAGGCACTTTTTCTTATACTTTATTGTCGTCATAAACTTTTGTGTTTTTCGAATTATTGCTGTAAAATATTATTTAATCACTTTTAGCAACTACCAACATAATGGATTACCTGCCCTTAAAAAAGAAATTTCTTTCAATTCAGGTTATTAACTAAGTAAAAGAAAAATGCACTTTGAAAAATATGCATATATGGCTTGTTGAGCAAAATTCTTATTACAAGAGTTTTGCAACTTTGAGAGATAACATGGAAAAAATTTACACAAGATTTGAGTTATTCCAAATAGTACAGGAATCTAATGCTAGAATCATTGACGAATAGTTGCAGTTTTTAGCTAGTAAATTGTGTGTGATTTCAGAATGCCAAGGAGATGGGGATATACAAGCAATAAAGCAGTGTGTTATAAATTTCAAAAAGTATTGGGGTTTAGCACAACGAAAAGAGGACCGATTTTTAAGCAGGTATGCTAAATGGCTGGAAGAAACTGTGACAATATCAGTATTTGACAGTTCATCTTCAGGGCGACCAAAAAAAGAATTTAATGAAGCAAGTGAAAGAGCAAAACGAAAAAAAATGCAAGAAATTCGTCAGTAATTAACAACAGGGAAGATTAAATTTGCTGCATCAATGAGCCAGAGAGTAGCGGGACATAGTGATGCGGCTAAATTAATAATGGATATAACACGATCACAACTTCCGAGGTCCGAGTTAATAAGCTTTCAGCGGAGGGTGCTTTAGCATTGTTTATAAATGCTGATTTCACGAAAAACCAATATGAATATTATACAATGCCAACAAAAATGTATATCCATGCTACTCATTGCTAAAAAATGACATTAGCGGAAGTGAAGCTGCAATCTCTCTGCAATCTCTGCAGTTGGATTATGAAGAACTTCAGTTTCTTGAAAAGGTTTTGAGCAGTGACCCTTTTTTAAGCTGCAATACACAAAAAACCTTTTTTATCAGATACTATTCAACTACTACTTCCTGATACAGATGATAATGCCCATGATGAAATACGTATGACATTATCATAATTTTGAATTTTTAAATTAGTTTAATTCTTTCATGTGATGAGTATTTAATAATATAAAATAATTATCAGAAGTAAACATGTTTTTGCTTATTTGGTTATTTATTCCTTATAGAAAGCCAAGCTACGAGACCAATTTTTTTAAATATTTAATATTGGATAAATTATAATTTTGAGAAAGGAGACATTGTAAAATCCATAAAAAGCTATGTTTTATTTCCCTGTATCTACACAACTACAATAGTTCGAAATTCTAAATTTAATTTGACTTGCTCTTAGAATAAAGTACAGTTGCAAACGAAATTTTGGCGGAATGCGAGGGGGAGACCGGCATACGTAATAATAAATAATTTTTCTAAAAATACACAACATATATATAAAAATAAATTCTCTTAAAAATTAAAAAAAATAAACAAAGTTCTAAATGGGGGTTGGGTGGGTGGTTGGTGGGTGGGGGGTGTCAAAAATAACACTAACCCAATAATAATCTGCCACTACCTTTTTTTTTATCAAACTAAAGCTAAAACTATCAAAAAAATTAAACTTTTAAACTAAAAACCACGCTTAATAATTTTGGCCAGCTTTTTGGGTCAAATACTCCTCTGTGCCAACAAGAGCCAAAAATTCGCTTGGCTCTTTTACTGTGGTACAAAACATATTTTTTTAACGTCAAGATTATAATGCAAAAATCAATTTAATAAATAAATTATTTGATTTAGTGTTTGGGAAAGTGTTTGGGACAGTTTAAAAGATTGATTATCGTTTTTTAAATATAGCTAATATTCAAATTAAGGTTGGAGGAACCTGTACATATGTATATTTATTTTATTTATATTACTGTCTATTTATGTATATGCATATAGATATTTTTGTATGCATATATAAATGTATGTATGTATGTACATATGTATGTGTGTAGTGAAGTTTCTTGTAAATTCAAGCGAGGGTCATATGAATGGCTCATTAATAAAAATGTGCAATAAGTGCTGTTATAAAAAGTAAGGATTAAGGGTAATAATTTGCTTATCTTTAACATCATTGCAGTTATACCTAAGGAAGGAATTTTTGATGTTTACTGGTATCATAAAATAATTATTTTCATTTGGGTTTTTTGTTTGTCCAATTGTTTTCCTGCTTTAAATTTGCATGTGTTATTTGTTGTTGTGGTTTTTCGAAAAGTAGATGTGCTTTACTTATAATTTAGGTATGGGATGTCTAGTAGTTCATTTGTTATTGTTTTATTACTATCTTTGTTACAGCTTGTGATATTTTTTGTTGTTAAATGGTGCTTTGCTTATGTTTTAGATAGGAGATGCTTACTGGTGCAGTTGTTATTGTTTTATTACTTCTTAATTGATGGTAAAAAAACCAAATTATTGGTATTAAAAACAAAACTGTAGAATTCCTGGTATTGTTTGTAAAAATATAATTTTCTTGTTAACATTAATGCAAAAAAATTCCATCGTTTCTATCTTTCCCTCATACATACATACGTATGTAAAATCAATGTAAATGTTTAATATACCAGAATCGTAATATAAAATAAATAAATTATTGTAGGTATAAATATAAAATTTTTTAAACTAAATAAAGCATTTGTTTTCATTTGCATTTAATAGTTGATGAAAATTTGCTTCATTTACTACCAATAATTTGGTGCTTTTTCATCAATTAAGAAGTAATAAAACAATAACAAATGCACCAGTAAACATCCCCTACCTAAAACATAAGCAAAGCTGTAATTAAGATAGTAATAAAACAAAATATTTCGAACAATAAATGGTCGACTTTTAAACGATAAGCCCTACTGCAGAACTTCTTGTATATGTATGATGTATTTATACGGTATAAGTAAAAGAAAAAAGTAATATTATTTAACAGAATTTTATTCATCAACTGAATTGGAATAGTTGCTTAGATCTAAGAGTGAACGCAGTAGAGAAAGGCTATACATATACATATTTCTCTCTGATTAAATATGTAACGTGAAACTAACGCAACGCTTGTAGGATGTCCATGTTTTGAATTAAAACTACGTTAGCAAAAATTCAACCGTATATCATCCACATTTCCTTAAATCGATTATAAAATCATGTTGAATTAATACTTTTAATATAAATATAAATTTTAAATCCCACAACAAGCAAATAAATAAGTAAATCCTTCCTTATATAAATATAAACAGTAATATTAAATAACATACTGTTATGAAATTTTTTTCTAAAACTGGAAAAAACCAAACGAACCACTGTTACTATCAAAAGGAGCAGTGCAAAAGAGCTGCTCTTTTCGCTCTTTTTTCTGCTCTGCTCTATTGAGCATACCTTAAAAAGGAGCGAGCATAAAAAGAGTACGCATAGAGCAGAAGAGCAAAAGAGCGAGCCAATCTGAAGCCTGGTTTTTACACATTTGTTTAGTTACCTTATGTACTTGCAATACAAAATCAGTTTTGTTAATAATAAACTATAATTTTTCTTAGCACTACATGATAAATGACAATCCTGAACCAACCAATCATGTATTTCTTCTATATTTCGTTCGTAGTTACTGTTTCAAAAGACCAATTGTCATCATTATTTGAATATTTACTTCTCTAAGTTTCATGTTAAACTAAAGTGAATACACAACACAACAGAACAGTATTCAAAACCATACACATGCACCGCATACCCACTAAACATTTTGATTAGAATTCGTTCTATTAGTCTGCATGTCTTACCGAGTCGTTATACCATATTGTCCAGAAAACGTTCCGATCATTTTACGAGTGATTTGCAATAAAATGTAACGTAATCTCTGATGAACTTCGATAAAATATTTTAAGATAATATTACGGAATTCTACGCGAATCGTAAAGAACATTCTTGGAAAATTCCTGAGAAATTTTTATTGGCGTAACCTGGAGAAAATATTAATAAGAGTTTTTTTTACTTTTTATGAAATTTTTAGTATATGACATAATTTTTCATGATGCACTTCGTTGAAAGTTTATAAGCTCAACCGCAAAAAATTTCGTTTATATCTCTAAGATTCACGATCATACTCAGTACAATCTGTCAAAAAATTGCTTGTGTGCCCAAAGAGTATGATGGTGTGTATAGAAAGTTTATGTGTGTGACAGTTTTTACGACGATTTGTCTGATCTTATAATCTTTTTAAACAAAACATAAAATATTTTTCTCTTTGTCATCAGGCTTGTTTTTTAAGGATGAGGAGATAGAAACAACAAAATATAAAAACCATATGTCTTTTGCATCTTTTTTTGCTTAATAGTGCGGCACCTACGTCATTAGTCCATAGACATTATCGTTTTTTTGTATGGACATAGTGTCACTTTTGAAAGTGTCATCATGTTTGCACTTAAAACAAAAACGTCTTCGCTTATCAAAGATTATGTGCAAGCCAGTTTATAAAAACGTTATTGTTTCTTACATAGAATACCATAAAATAGACCTATAATAACTATTGACGTTATGACTCTACGTAGATGTACATTATATCGCCTCGTAATAGATATAATGTGACTTTTGAGTGCCATATTAAGTCCATGGACGTTATGTCCTTAAACACTATGACCTGTCACCATTCAGAAGCAGTAATGATTGCTCTGAGGAAATTTCGATAACTCAAGCGATTGCTGGGAAAATTATTAGATAACTTTAAGATTATTTCTTATATCAGACATGTCATTAGAGAAAGTTCATTGGGTTGCATACATGCACGTATAAGCTGGTATATTTTAACCGCATTAGACAAAGTTGAACCATAAAATATGATCATCCTTGTCACGTGTGTTTAGGGGTTTTGTTTTGCATTTTTATTATCCGGTTCCATGACATAGTATCGTTTTCAAAATGGCTGTAAATGAACAGTCTAGGTTGGAGGTTAGTGAATTAATGGATGTAGGTAAGTGTATACAAGTATGGAGATGTAAAGATATGGTGGCGTTAGCTATTGTTTTAGTTTAAATATTATGTTTGCATATACATACGTAAGAAAGTTTATATTTTAAAATAATTTCTGAACTTAATTATTCAAAAGTGTGTTGTGACAGCAGTGCTGCTTCTGCTGGAAACCTTAAGTTATAGAATGGATTTAAATGTGACCTAGAAGTTAGAAATTCATTTCAATTTAATTTTTTATTTCAACAACTCATACTGGTATTTAAGTTTCTTCTTCTACAACCACCATTAGAATTTTTAAATTATGAAAAAGTTTTAATAAAAAATTGAGAAGAAAATTTATAGAAGTCTGATATGAAATCTAGATGTGGCATTATCTGACACTGGTTTAAATTGTTGGCTTCAAGTTGCAAGTCATAACATGGGATAAAAAAATATTCGTAAAAAAATAGTTAAAAAAGAAAAAATCGTCTCAAATAAATTCATGAATGCACCACAACAAACTGTATCGCTAATCTTTATCACGCTTTCTAGAGCACCCGGAAATTTTCGTTTCGTTTTATTTTCCTATCAGAAACTTAAGAAACTGAAATAAGTTCATTTGATTTGTTTTTATCGTGCCAAATTGCATCCACAATAACAACCAAAACAAATGTGTGAAACATAAATTTTATTTAGTGGCTTGTGAGATTGCAAGAGGGTAGAAGCATGTTAGTTTTCAAGGGCCATAACTATAATGTTATCAAATCAATGCCCACCAATAGTTGCTGTGGTGCAGTTATGGTGGTTTAGATTCCTTTTGGTACTTATCTAATTAATTCATTCAGTCCAACCTCACATATCTCAAAAACGTCAAAACGTCATCCAGAATTTAGTTATCCAATAACATTCTACTTCATCAACCGGTTATGCACCCATAAGTATTGCGATAGGCTCTTAATTATCTTTCCCATTACGATCCTTATATTACATAAAACGTGACAGGATTAATAAAGACCATATTAGTAGTTATAGATTCTATTCTTGAGCTATTTAGGCCTATTCTTGGAAAGTAATTAAAAACTCAATTTAATTACTGTTTTTCCCGACGTTTCGTCGATTATTTGTCGACTTTATCAAGGGCGTAAAATAAAACGTTAATACATTCTACAATATGTTCAAATTATAACTTATGGCAATAAACTGAATAGCTTAGCCAATGTATTATATACAATAACCTTTACAAAATATATACAATGAAAAATATCTAAATAAACAATATAATAAATTATTATCATATTGTTGCGAACATAATTTATTTGATCAAAAAAAGAATAAAAAATGGCCTATTGTGTCGATTTAAAATGCAAGAAGTTTCGTAGTATATTCAAGAACCCTTTAAAAATGTGTACATAAAAGAACAGGGCGTATAGACCTATTCTGATTACGAAATTAATCTGGTGAAGATTTTGAAGTACGAAAATTTTATTTGTTAACAAAGTGATAAAATTGTCATCGTATTTTTTGTGTATTATTCGCGAATAAGTAAATAATGCCGAAATAAGTTGTGTAATTTAATTTAAGCTCTAAAAGGTGTGAGTGATTATTTCGCAATAAAAGAACTCAATAAATTAAGCGTTCATAAATTTAATAAACCTAAAAGTATGATTTAATGATAACATTTTTCATTGCACACAACGAGATCCTCCTTGAGAGGATCTTAGAATGATATGCAACTTATTTGTCATTACCCAGGTTCATCAGGTACATTTTCCCTCGGATCATTGTTTATAAAGAAAACTAAAAACTTAAAAACTCTTAAAAACTGCCAAATATATGGAAAACATCAACTCAACCCTTCCGGAGTCTTAATTAGAAATTGAAAACAATTGTGAACAGCAGGTAAAATGATTAAGATGCCTATAAGGCAACACCAAAAACCTTTGCGAAAATTAGTTCTAGTAAACACGTACAAGATAACAGTGTATGGCAATCGAATCTGAGCTAATATAATTAAATTATTGACAACCGAAAGATTGTGAGTTTGATTCTCTCTAGAGTCACAGAGCATTGTGGTTTTGAGCAGGATCTGCAACCCTTTCCTAATAATGATTCACATGAAACTTCTAATGCCAATATTATTTAATTATTTTAACTCTAATTTTTATCATTTTAATCGAATATTTTTAAAATACTTTTTATCCTATTTTACAAACTTATTTTACACCAATTTTTCTGTTACATCTATAACCTTATTTAAATTTATCTTAAAATATTTAACTTTTTGCGTTGTTTATGTAATAACTTTTGACTTTAACAAATAACTATGGTTCCAAGGATAGTGTTTATAGCATGCTTAGGATTCTCTCGAATCAGAAATCAGGTCTTAATATAGTGCACTTAAACGCTCAGAGTCTAAACAGTAAGATTGACGAGTTTAAATACCTTTTTGAATCGGCTGGTGTCGATATAATATGTATCTCTGAAACCTGGTTTCCATTAGACGTTGATGATTCTATTTATCAAATGCGTGGTTTTAACCTTTTTCGGTCAGATAGAAAAGTTATTATTAACGGAATTGAAACTAAAGCCAAAGGGGGTGGGGTTGCAATTTATGTCAGAAATGGAATTAAATGCAAAGTAAAATTAAAATCCATAGCCAGTAGTCACATTGAATACCTGTTTTTAGAGTTATCTCCCAAAGAAGGGAATAAAATTCTAGTTGGCTGTGTGTACAGACCCAATAGAGATGTACCCTTTGAAACACTATTTCAAGTTTTGGAAGATGTTTCTCTCCAATATAATGACATTTTAATACTTGGTGATTTCAATAATAACCTACTTGCAAACAATACATTGCGTGAGCATATGCTCGCTCTGAATCTAGTTCCAGTAAATACACAGACTCCTACTCACTATCACCATTCCTCTAATAGCCTTATTGATCTGGTTTTCGTTAATCAGAAAACTAAAATTCTTTTATATGATCAAATTGTGGCTCCTGTTTTTTCTAATCATGATGTGCTATTTGTGATCTATGATACTCCTGTAAATAACGGTGAGGCGTCTTATACTTTTCGAGATTTCAATAATATCGATGTTTTACTTTTAAATCAAAATCTTGACTCTACGAACTGGGAATTAATTTATTCACTAAACGATGTAAATGACCAAATACACTTTTTACAAATGCATGTCAATAGGATTTTCAACACATGTGTCCCTCAGAGAACAAAAAAAATTAAAGCTCATCAACATCCCTGGTTTAACGCATATATGAAAGCCTTGATTAGGAAACGAAATTCAGCTTATAGAAGATGGAAGAAATATAAAACTACAGAGCTTTACCTTATATTTCAATCAGCACGAAAAGAAGTTGTTAAGAACATACTCAAAGCGAAAACTATATTCTATAATAAAAAATTCAATGAAGCCATTGATAGCAAATCCAAATGGAAGGAAATACGTAAAATAGGTATTGGATATAAAGCCAACACATCTTGTGATGCTGATATAAACATAGATAAACTTAATGAAAAATTTGTTAACATTAACGTTCCACAACCAAAATATAATATTTATAATGATCTATGTTATGCTCCAATTAAAATCCATTTCAGTTTTCGTTGTGTGCACCAATATGAGGTTTTAGGTAGTCTTAAAGCAATTGCGTCAAATGCTGTTGGCACTGACGAGATAAACCCTATTTTCCTAAAAGCCATAGTTCCCAAACTTTTGCCATACATCACGCATATTATCAACACAATTTTTACCAAATCTGTTTTTCCTCTAGACTGGAAAGTCTCAAAAGTAGTCCCTATTCCTAAATCGAATAATGATTACCGTCCAATAGCCATCCTGCCGTTTTTGTCTAAAGTTACAGAAAAGCTTATGAGTAATCAAATTAGCGAACATCTTCAAACTCACAGTCTTCTATCTAATGTCCAATCTGGGTTTGTTAAAGGCAGAAGCTGTATCACTGCACTGTTAAACGTTATTGAAGATATAAGAGCTAAGCTTGATGAAAACATGGTATCCTTCCTAATACTTCTTGATCATAGTAAGGCTTTTGATACTGTCGATCACTCAATACTTTTGGCTAAACTTGAGAAACTATTTCATTTTTCACAATCAGCATGTAAGCTTTTGGCTTCGTATCTGTTTGATAGATTTCAACTTGTTCATTTAAATGGCAAATGCTCTAAAGAACTTAAAGTCAGCAGAGGTGTCCCTCAAGGTTCCATACTTGGGCCTTTACTTTTTTGTCTATATATAAACGATCTACCAGATATAATTAGTCATTGTAATGTACACATGTATGCTGATGATGTCCAAATTTACTGCTGCACTCCTATAGATAATATCCGCTCTTCTATAAAAAATATAAATGATGACCTAGCTAATGTTAATAAGTGGGCTACTTGTAACGGTTTATGTATTAACCCCGCAAAATCGAAATACATACTTCTTTCGAAAAGTAAAGCTTCTTGCACTGATGCCATAAAACTTGAAATAAATGATGATACCATTGAACAGGTAACCTCTTCCAAAAATTTGGGAGTTATTTTCAACAATAAACTCTCATGGTCTAATCACATAAATTTTGTAGTTGGACGAGTGTACAGAATGCTTCGCAATCTTTGGACAGTGAAGTACTCGACACCTTTCAAAGTTAGACTTCTGCTAGCAAAGACTTATTTAATTCCTACACTAATGTATGGAAGTGAAATTTTTTCAAAATGCGATAGTTCAGACTTTAAAAAGCTGAAAATTGCCTACGACTCGATATCGAATTATTCATACCAAATTAACCAAATGACTTTTGAAAATTACCTCAAATATAAAACCTTATTGTTTTTACAAAGGGTAATATCTACAACTGAGCCATCGTCTCTCTTCAAACGTTTAAAATTTGCGAGATCGAATAGAGGAAAAAGACTTATACAACAAAAATATAAATGCCTATTATCTCAACGCCAGTTTTTTATAAACACTATTAGTCTTTGGAACCTTCTCCCAAACCACATTCAATCAATCAACAACGCAAATAAGTTTAAATCTGAGTTAAAAAAGTATTTTTGTTAAATTTTTTACACTGTTTAATTTTTGTTTTCTAATGATGTATTAAATATATTTTAATTTTTCAAATAGATACTTTAATTAATTAATATTTCAATTCTTAAATTTTCTCATTTTCAAATATTTTTCCTTTTTTATTTTTTTATTTTTTTTTTCATTTTTAAATATGTAACTATTTTTTCTTTATTATTGTGTTTTTTTGGTGAAAACTATGTATTAAGTGTATGTTACTAATTGTTAAAAAGCTATTAATGTCAACTATATGATAATTCTTGGTATATCTCACTATCACTATAATTTATAAGATTCTTAATCTTGTTGTGCTAGACTAACGAAAATAAAATAAAATAAAATAAATAAATAAAATAAAATATTGGATAAAATCTAGTCAAAGCTGCTGAACAGATATCATGGAAGTTACAGATTATCGGGTGTTCGAATTCTAACAAAGCAGCTGAATAAACGCGCTGGTTGAAAACATATTAGCTAAACAAAACATCAAGTAGTTCGAGTCGCGTTTTAATCACTTCGTAATATGGTCTGGATGACTGCTTTAATAAAAGATGGATCTTCACTAAACAAGACATCAAGCAGTGCGAGCCTCGCAAAAGTCGCAGCGAATTGTGTAGACTGCTTCGTAACTATGTTACAGAACAATTGTGTGTTGTAAGCCGAGCTTAGTAAATTCTAATTCATAATAAAAAGAAAAGTCATGAGTTAAAAAAATAATTGTCATTTAGTACCTATCACTTTGCAACCTCACTTAGATATGGGAAAAATTCCAAAATAAATACTAAATTATTAAAATCTTCTTATGGGACGTTTTTAACCGAAACCATGTTAAATTAAAGAAAAAATAATAATTATATTAAAACCCAAAAATTTTTTGCATGAATTTACAACATCAGAATAGACACTGAATAGACACAAAAGTTTGTTTGTACTTGCACAGAAATTTAAATAAAGAAAAAAATATTAAGTTGAACAGAAAATAATACAATCCAAGAAAATAAAAATAAATCTGTAGACTATTGCCGATAATAATAAAAAGAAAAACAGAAATAAAAAGAAACAACAACTCATACTTTCATAATCAAAACATATCACCAGAACCTCAAGATGGTCCAGTTATTCTTATATAGAGGAAATGTAAAACATACTAACAATTCATACTTCCGTAAACATTATGTAGACCATGTCTTTGTGGAATCGAATATAAAAAAAAATAACAAAAAACATTTGTGCATTAAACGATAATACTTTCTAAGAAATACAAGACTATTAACTAAATAACATCTGCTTAAGTAGTAGTGGCAGGGTATTTAAATACTTTTTGCTTTTCCTCGTTGTATATACATTCATAATATAAGTAAATGTGTGTTTGTGTTTATACAATTTATTGGTTTATATATTTATTATTTATTTTTATTTTTTAAGAATTATATTTTACACGAATCGATATTGAGATGAAAATGTTTGGTTGCAAAAAGAAATCTTACTGATATTTATTATATGTAGCAAGTAAAAAAATACGTAGAAGATACATATCTATCCATACTTTGCAAATTTCAGTAAATAAAACAAATCTAAAAATAATTTATTGTAGCTGTTTATGTAGAAGGAAGAATATTCCGTGTTTATTACAAAAAATGATCTTAACAAAATTCAATTTTAAAGATATTTAAAATAAAGATATAGCCTGACATATAAGACCAATGACAGAATTAAACCTGTTGGAATCTGCTAAACACTGTGTTCTTTTTATTGTATTTTATCATCTGTGAAAACTAAACTATTCGTTAATCTAATCAAAGCCAGAAAAACACAAAAATTTCAATGAATGGCACTGTGGTGGTTTTAAAAAGGTAGAAATAATTCCGTTTTTAACTATCTAATTTATGCGTAACGAAATAGATGCTGAAAAATTACCTTTGATTTAAAAGGTTGCATATTTAAGTTAATACACACAAAGGAAAAAACATAGTTGAGGTAACCACAATCTTAAGGCAACCTTTTGTTATTGAGAGCAAAACATAGTATTATAACACGCTGTGTCGAGCACAACAATAATATGGTAAGTATAAATTTAATCTTTATTAAATTTAGATTTGAAATGTAAATATTTTAAATGAATCGAAATTCATTTTGGCTTAAGTTCACATATTTTAATTTCTTAAAACCTTTTTTAGAAGAAATATATTTTACAAATGTTTGCGAACTTTTTCCAAAGAAAACAAGAAAAAATTAGACACCAGCAGAATGTAATGCCGCTCTTTCTGGACCGTTACATCCTTCATCAGGATTCTTCGCATCTATCTTCTGTAAATATGTATGTATTTAACCAACTAACTTTGTAAATAAGAATACGAGTAGTATTCATATCAATATAAATTTGGTTAAACGAAGTTTACACATAAACAAAAGTATTTCTTCACTGTTCTCTTTGCGGAAAACTTCCGCATACATATGTAAAATAATTTTTCTTTTCAAATAGGTTTTTAGAAACTAAAATGAATGAAGAAGAACAGAGTACTACTTAGGCAATATTATTTCTTATTTATTTCGCAGTAATTTTTTTATATGGACATTTCGCACGAAATGATGAACACAGTATATACTATGCTTTACTGAAGTACTGTTGAAAACAACAATTACTTGTTCTCCGCAGTTATAAATTTTTACAGAGAACATAATTTGGTTAAAGTGACCATACCATCATCAAGTTTTTTCTTTGCGTCTGTATACATTATTGTTCCACATGATAAAACATTCTGTACTTTGTAACCGAATAATTTATTGTGTTCAAATATCTTTATTGAACTGAAAAATGACAACTTCAGTAAAAAATATGAAAACTATGACTAAGTATTTAAGCAAAACCTATTTTGATCAGAAACAAATATAATATTGTAAAGTAATTAATTATTGAAAACATACACATATTCAATACTTTCCCTTGTTTGAGATCAATTAATATTTAAAATATTTCTTAAAAATATAAGTCTTGGTTTACACAGTGGTTTAGTCATCATATCGGCAGCTTGCAGTTCTGTTGACACCTGCGATACTTTTAAAATACCTTCGTATACCTTTTCTCTAATGAAAAAGTGTTTAAGTGAAATATGTTTGGTACTTTTATGGAATTCTGGATTCTGCGCTAATCGAATTGCTGCTGTATTGTCAATTTTAATAAAAGGAATTTCTGAATAATTAATGAGATTTTTGAAAAGTCTTTTAAGCCAAATAATTTCTTTTGCTCCTTCATTTGCTGCTACAATTTCGGCTTCTGTTGTCGATGTTGCGACCATTGGTTGTCTTTGACTTAACCATGAAATTGGTCCTCCTGCATACGTTACAACAACTCCTGAGGTAGAGCGGCCTGTTGAAGTACATCCACCGAAATCTGCGTCAGAAAAACAATCCAATACTTTTGGTCCTCTTCTGTTGTATATAATTCCAACATTTAGTGTACCGGAAATATATCGAAACACGCGTTTAACTCTTTGAATATCTTCAATTGTAGGTTTTTCCAAAAATCTTGAGAGAAAACCAACTGTATATGACAAATCTGGTCTAGTTCCTAGCATGAGGTACATAAGTGCTCCAACAGCTTGTCGATATGGAAACTCTTTGTTGACTTTCCCTGATTTGACATCATTCTTTGGTAACTTTTCCATTGGTGTTGAAATTGAACGGCATTCAGTAAAGTTGAACCTCCTTCCTTCCTTGCATATGCATTTTGATGAATTTTGATGTACTTATCTGTTTCTTCAATTTCTAATCCAAGGAAATATTTCGCATCTTTAGTAGTTATTTTAAACTCTGTTTGTAGTTCCTTCAGTAATGTTTCCAATTCGGTTTTGTCAGAAGATGCAACCAGTCCATCATGAACATAAAGGGCTAAAATTACCTTTTTACCATTATTTTCTCTTGTATATAGGCAGGTATCAGCTGTGCTTGCTCTAAATCCAATATTTTCTAGAAATCTGACGATGCGAGTATTCCAGCATCTTGGTGCTTGTTTTAAACCATATAAACTCTTTTTTAGACAACAGACTCTATTAGTACCGTCACTGAATCCTTCAGGTTGATTCATATAAATGGTTTCTTCTAACTCACCATATAAAAAAGCTGTAGACACGTCAAATTGCTTGAGATGCAAGTTTTCCGTAGCTGCAATGCTAAGAAGTGAACGAATTGTTGACATTTTTGCCACTGGGCTAAAGGTTTGATCATAGTCCACTCCATACTTCTGCTTAAAACCTTTTATAACAAGCCTCGCTTTATATTTATCTATACTTCCATCAGCATTAGTTTTTATTTTGAAAACCCATTTGCATGGTAATGTTTTGCATCCTTTTGGTAGACTTTCTAAGACCCAAGTTTTATTTTTCACAAGTGAGTCAATTTCTTCCTTCATTGCATTAATCCACTCTTTGTTCTGATCTCTCTTAACTGCTTCATCGATAGTATAGGGAATTTTGTGTGCATCAACAAAATCTTTTGCCATCATCACAATATCACTATGGGTACAGTTCGAAATTAGAATAGTACGATTTCTTAGGCATTTGCTATTGGGACCATTATCAACCTCAGATTTGCGTTTCATTATTTTACGAGCTTGTAATCTTTCTTCTTGTTCTTGCGTTTTTTATTTATTTTCTTGTTCTACATCTTCTTGAATTGACTGATGCTCTTCAATTACTATTGAGTTGTCAGGACTTTGTATTTCTTCGTTATTATCGTAAAATTCATGTTCATCTTCTTGAATAACTACCCACTGAGAAATTTCTTCATTATTTTTATTTGCTTCTTCTTGCATTTGAATTCTAAATTGTATTTTATTACTTGGTATATATTTTTCATCTTCATTAATTATTGCAGTTTTTGAATATTTTCTTTCAACAAATTTTACATCTCTTGACAGTTGGACATTATTACTTTCCTTAATAAAAATGCGATATCTCTCATCACCATCATAGCCGACAAGAAATCCTTTTTGAGCTTTTTTGTCCATCTTCCGGCGAATCTGACTAGGCACATGAACAAAACAAGTGGATCCAATAATGCGTAATTGGCGTATTCTTGGTTTCTTACCATACCATAATTGATAAGGACTAATATCGGATATTGAAGACTTTCCAGTGCGGTTGAGAACGTAAATAGCAGTCTTTACAAACTCAGCCCAAAGCGATTCTGGAAACTCTGCATCTGGATTTGAATACTTGAATGTCCTTGCCATTTCAACAATATTTCGGTTTTCGCGTTCTGCTCCACCATTTTGTTGAGGTGTATATGGAGCTGTCATCTTGTGAATTATACCATTACTTGCTAATATTTTCTTTAACTTTGCATTGACAAATTCTCCTCCATTGTCAGTTAGAAAGGTTTTAACTGTGTGTCCTTGATTTTTCGCATTAGCTATTACTTCTAATAAGGAATCTTGAACATCTGATTTGTTCTTTAAAATATAACCAAATCGAAATTTAGTATAATTATCTTTATATACAATTAAGTATTTATAGCCTTGAAAGGATGGGGGAAATGGACCACAAATATCTGCTGAAATTAATTCTCCAGGAGAAGTTGCTGTTTCTCTTCTTCCGAATGAAAACCGGCATAATTTTCCATATGCACAAGGTTCACACGCATCACCTGTTGATTTTACCTTAATACCAAACTCTTTTTCTAGTTTTCGCTTGACATGTTACTTGTCTTGATGTCCCCATCGCTCATGGTATAATTGGAGTGTTGAATCACCTTCCACTGCATTTACTTCTTGCTTCTTAATAGGTTGTATACTTGCTTTATATAGGGAACCATTCTCTTGACGATAACCTATAATCATAATTTTATTATTAACGATAAATCTACATTCTTTTGGAGAAGACTTGAATTGACTTGACGGGTTGCGATCATGTGCTGCTAAAATCGAAAAAAGATTTCTTGATATATTTGGAACATACCACACATCTTTCAGTTCTACTATAAATTCTTGATCATTTATTTTTGAAATAACTTTTACAGTTCCTCTTCCAACGGCTTTTAACTCTTCTTTGCCTGCTGCTTGAATTGTATGGGGCACATTGAAAGTTTCATAATTCGTGAAAAATTCAGCTGAATTGGTAACATGCCTTGTGGCTCCATTATCAATCCACCATTCATCACTTGAAGTGGCACAGTTAATTTCATTCGAGACTATGTGAAGGGCAACATTGGATTGATTAACACCTGAAGTTGATTTTGCCTTGCTAGGTCTACCATCAGATATCCATTTTCTACAATCTTTGATCCAATGTCCTTTTTTCTTGCAATAGTGACAAGACTCTTCAGTTTTACTTTGTTTACTTGCTACTTTAGCTTTATGTCCACGCTTCTGCTGAAGTGTCAATGCCTCTTGATTAAAATTGTCTGCTTCAGTCTGACTGTTCTTTTTGAAATTTCTTTCAAATAAACATAATTGCATAACTAGTTCATCTATTGATTTATTATTTTCACTCGTTAGCATCATCCAACTGGATCTAAATACTTCGAAAGAACTAGGCAAAACGTGTAATATTTTGCATATAAGTAACAATTCTGGCAACGCGTTCTCACCTCTCATGGTTAATCCAATGTTTAATTCATTCCAAATAGTTTTCAACTGGGAAATTTGAGTTGAAACATCGCAATTTTTGTTCCATTGAAAAGAAAAAAGATCGTTGCACATTTTATATAGTTGATCTTTTGATGTTGCTTCAAATAGTTGATGAAGCGCTGTCCAAGTGTCGTATGCGGAATCCTTGTCCATAACTTTTTGATAAATTTCATCAGTAATTGCACTGGTAATTAAGCTCTTGGCACAACAATTAGCTTTGCGATAAAAATCAGCCTTTTTCTTAAATTCTGCATTCTCTTCTGCTGTAGCATTCTCACCTAATGGTTCTGGCTTTGTAATTCTATTCTCAACCACATCCACTGCACCATCGTAGTAGCCAAGCAGATCACTTATCTTTCTTTTCCATATGGGCCAATCAGCCTCACAACTCAGGGGCTTGAGAGTTTTTGAAAATTCCATTTTTATTAAAATTTGTTTGTCAAATTTTTATTAATTTTTATTTTATTTTCAGTAGTGAAAACTGGGCTCATAACCTATTGTGTTCAAATATCTTTATTCAACTGAAAAATGACAACTTCAGTAAAAAATATGAAAACTATGACTAAGTATTTAAGCAAAACCTATTTTGATCAGAAACAAATATAATATTGTAAAGTAATTAATTATTGAAAACATACACATATTCAATATAATTGACTAGCTGTGATCAACAAGTACAATCGGTCAACGAATAAAACGGCCATTCTAAACTTGAACACTATGCCCTTAACCTCGTTTCTGTAACTGAAGTAACAAGTTTTTCCCAAGAAAATATTGTAGTCATACAGTTTTAAACAGGATACGCTGGTGATGTCTTTATCAAATAATAAAAACAATTATGAATTAATATAACTCATCCTGTATAAAACAAGATGACTGCAATACTTTCCTGTGATAAACTGTTAAACTTTTTACTTTAGTTACAAAATTAATTGAATGTTATACATTTTCAATTGCCTTTTTTTTCTCGTGACTATAAAAATAAGGCAATAAAAAATATTTTTTTAAGAAAAATTTTTAAAAATTAAATAATTGATTAAAATTTAGACCCAATAACGATATTGTTTTCATTCATTTTACCCACAAAGAATCATTTATTTAATCTTAACGTTATTTCTTTGTAACATTTTTAATGAAAAGTTGTTAAAAAGTTAAACAAATCTTTTTTTGTTTCGGGTAGTTAAAAGTTCCAACTAAAAAAAAAGGAAAAAAAATTAATAACGAAAAGTTAAGCAAGAAAATAAACCTCTTTTTTAAGCGTTTAAAAAATTTTAAACATTTTTCTAACACAGAGTTGTTTTATTTAATTCGTAACATTACAAAAGTTGCAAGATTTTGTAACAAAATAATAAGTACTTATTTCTGTCATACAGAAGAAGAAAAGCTAATTTCCTTTGTTTGTAATTTGTTTCAAAGAAAAAATTTAACTAAAATCTAGAATAGTAGAAAAATCAACTAGCAAGTTGTCGGATTGACGGCTTCTCCGCCTCAAAAAAAGGAGGTAAACTAGCACGTAAAGGTGCCAAAAGGCAAAATCACTACCACTGTGCTACGATAATGCTCTCTTTTATGCGGGAGACAATTAAACCTTATCAGCCAATCAAAAAAGAAACAACACACGAAATCACTTAGATGAAATACGCTTTGGGGAAAAATATCTACGCGTAAGACTATAGTTTATATTTTTCCGTTTTGCTGTTTTGATAAACGTACGTACTCTTTTGATTACAAATACCACTGTGGCTCATTATAAATTCTGTATTCTTTACTTTGTGGCTTTATCTGGCTATACTCCTTGATCCTACGGTTTTGTAAATCCTATGGTCTCGTATTTACTAAACATACAATAATACTACTTCGTTACTTCAGCGTTACGAGAACTAGTCGATGCCTTGTTAAGTAACCTTAACCATCCACAGACAACTCCACTACGACTTTTATCCAAGCCAGTCATCCTCTTTATCTAACAGCTACAACACACGTCTGCCATACACTGTTGTTATGCTGTTAGACTTATCTGAGCTATCGTTCTAACTTTTTATTATAAAGGGCGTCTTGACAATATAATTAGAGTCTCCACTAAATTATCTGCCATGATTTCACACAATAATTGTCTTTTCCTTTCCGACAGGTTTGTTCTGCTGCTTCTTAATTTTTAATGTCTGAAGGTGGTGCTCCAACTCCCGATCTTCTGTTTTACGGATGGTACAACGTTCGGTAGTTATGTTATCATTCGTGTTGTTTGCTGCTTAAAGCATGTAACAGATATTTTTTTGTTTTGTGTTTTAAATCTATCACTAACCTTTAACTACATATTTTATATTATGATAAAAGTAAAAAGACAATTAAGATCTTCGTACCTTAATTATAAATCTTGAAAAATTCTACCCAAAAACACAAAAAAAAATTAAACAAGATTGATTTTTATTTAAATCTTTATCATATTTGGCTTTTAAAAAATGTTAACAAAAGCGAAACATAAATTGCTTTAATTTTAATATCATTAAATGCTTTAAAAATATTGTAACAGAAGTTTAATAAAATGAACGTAAAGCTATTAAGGATTTTATTTAAACCGGACGGATGTTTATTCAATTAGCGTTTTAAATGAATAAACATCCGTCCAGTTAAAATAATAGCAAGTGAATATTATTTAAGCTTATGGCAGGCTGAAAAACGAAATAAATAAAAAAAAATGGACTTGTGAAAGAAGTTATAACTTTTGTATACTTGTTAAATTATTTAATAACATTGTATGCGATAAAAAAAATTAAAGTTCTTATCAAAAACAACAAAAAGTAATAATAATAATAATATTAAATAAATAAATAAACAAATAAATAAAAAACCCATGCGGTACAAAAGAATTATTTTCTTTACTGAACTTAAAAAGAAAACAAAAAAGTTTAAATGTTTATATATATGTAACTAACTATTCCGGATGAGCTTCGTTGGCCTAATCCAGCTAGTTTTTTATTTGATTTTGCACGCTGTTATGAAAGTTTCATGCACGAAATTTTAAAGCCCTTCTCCTCATAGTTCCGTAGGTAACGTAAAAACTTTTCACTTTGTATGGGAGGTACCACGCCTACTTTTCCAATGGATACAATATTTCTCTAAGCAATGTATATTAATAAAAAAGTTTCTAGTATAAAAACCCAGTGATTGTCTCTTTTATATGGACAAATTCATATGTTCTCATTAAAAGTCAGAACTCACGAACGCGTCGACCGATTTCGTACGAATAAACCCTGAAAATTTAATCGAATTCGGCTTAACCATTATTGAGTTTTAAAGTCACAACCCACTTGCAACATTTTTTATATATGTAGATGCACAATATAAAGAAAAAATAAACAAAAAACGTTTTTATGTACATTAATTTTAATTTTATAAAAAAATTAAATTGAAAGATTTTTGTTTTTAAAAAAATTTATTTTTTTAAAGTTACAATAAATAAATGATTTTAGCAACTAAACAGTCAATTGAAGAATTAGTCTTGTATCAAGTTTTAACAGTAATAAGTTTTCTGTGTGTTCTGCTCTAAATTTTAGCAGGTCTTCGTCATAAGCGCTGAAAGATCTTCCCACTGATACTTAGGTTGCCACTGATACTGGTATTGCTAATCAGCTTAACAGCAAAAAAAACTTCCTAATTTAAAATTTAGAAAAGAAAGAAAACACGTAAGCGCTGCAGTAAGTTTATCTACTCGTCTGTATAAAAAGTTTAACAAATTATATGGCTTAGAAGACTAACCAGTGAATCTCTACAGTAAAGCAAGATCAGCTGAAAAAAAAACGTTTTCGTAAGTGTTGGAGTCCGACTTCCCAGCGTAGTGTGGTCTGGATATCTGCTCGAGTTAAAAGCGTTTCTAGACAAGAAAGATATCTTGTGTCGCCGGACTAATTGCACGGTGTAGTGTGGATAGCTGCATAAGGTTTGTAAAAGCACATTTTTAGTAAGCAACATATCACGGAGAGCGTGGGAAGAAAAAAATGGAAGAAATAGTCACAGAAGATTAACACAAAAAATGCGTATTTGGTCTTTACATTCAACTTTGTATTATTTGTTTCAAGTTTGTAGCTTAATCAGTGCACATAATTGAATTTACAATATTGTTCTTAGAATAGATACTACGGTGAATGTAATTTTATTGCCAATGTTCTGAATAACGTATATCGCTTAAAATTTTGCGATTACAACTGGAAATGATATAATCGGTGCCTAAACATTGCAATAACTGGAGAACTGGTGGCTTCAAAACGTAAATATATAATGATACGAAGTGGTTCAACGTGTTGCAATTGAACTTTCAGAAAATCTTAAAGAACATTTTCGAATGAGCATAACGAACACTCAGGGGATGAATTCTACTTATGCAATGCATTGTGCCAGAACTATGAAATAAGATTATGGGAAGGGGAATAGAGGGAGTAGTGCTTGTGGACATTTGATTTGAATCTTTGGCAATGCAAATAACAGGAAAGATATCCGCTGGGAGTTTATATAACATACGAACTGTTCGGCTAAATAACGAATCTCCTCACTAATGCGTAGTGCTATTCACTGGCCTGTTGACCTCCAAGGAATGCGCTCTTGATGAAGAACGTGTTTCGCATACGATTTTACGGTTTTCAGGAACAAGTTCTCTGATTTCATAAGACCACGTTCCTTTGTAGTAATGATAAAATAGTGAAACACACTCACATATGGCGTCGATGCTCTAGTGATTCAATAGAGCTGGATATCCTACTGTCAACGATGAGCAATCTCTCCTGCACGCGGTCGACTACCTCTAAAATAGTCTTGAAGCACCGGCCCATACATAAGAGTTACACTCCACGGCTTAGCAAATGACGTTGAGTTATATTATGTACATCTGCTTGTTGGCGGTATGTCAGGGACAACAGGTATAAAAGTAACCGAAGACTTCCTGCTTAAATTAAATGATGCAGATTTAAAAAGTAATATCCTAGCTAGCGTTTGGCCGGTTCAAAAATTTTTTCAATAGTTTGAGGATATGGTTGATAAAACGTACTTTTGATTTTTTCTCTGTTGCCCATTTAAAGCGATTTCAAAGAAAGAAGAAGGTTATCAATTCTTCTGAATGTTGCTTTTATATGTTTGAACTTGCAGGACTCAGTCATTTCTGACCTGATTTTGAAAATTTTTTGTGATTTGATAGATTATGCTTACAGATTGGTCCCGTTTTAAAAACAGTAACGTAAATTGACTCATATGGGGCTATCTTTTGAACCATTACAGACAAATGCTTGTAATTTAGACAAAATGTCCAATACTGTGGCAAGTATTTACATTTAAAATTATAAATTAAAGGGTGCCCTAAAAGTTCATTTATTTTGATGAATACTTTTGAACAGTTGTAGACAGACGATTGAAATTTAAAAAACCTGTATTACTAACTCCGCTATAAGAACAAATATAAAATTTTGATTTGGAAATAAACGGGTATCCCAACAGTTGATGTAATTTGGTGTATATGGCCGAAATTTTGAACCGTTATAGACAGACAGCTGAAACGGACAAGGGGCCTGCACTGCAAAGTCTGCTATAACAAGAAGCTAATAATTTTAATTTAGAAATTAAAGGGTGTTCCCATAATTAATGTTATTTGTTGTATACGACCGTATTTTTTAAACCGTTATATAGAAACACCTAAATTTTAGACAGAATGCCCACTACTTTGTTTGGTATAATAAGAAAAATTTGAAATTATAGTTGATTTAATCTGATGTATATGGAAGAACTTTTCAACCGTTATAGACATACGGTTGAAATTTGCTACAAGAGCAAGTATATAATTTGAATTTTTTAATTTAAGGGTGCCCCTATAGTTTTTTTTATAAAGAGAAGTAGTACTTCAGGCATTAATACCTACTTAGTTTGTAACCGTACTACATTCTTTAGGAAAGGGATAGATGAGAGAGAACACAGGTGATGAAAGGAGATAGATGTAGCCATGTTATGAATTATTTTACTTCGCCGGCAAATATGCTTTGAGGATGTACCGACGAAGGAGGCTGCATGTTTTAATGTTGATTCTGATTATGTATTTATACCATTAAACAGAAAAAAACATTTTTATTTTTTGACTGCCGCAAGGGTTGAATTCAGGGCAGCCGGTTTGTAGTCAACGTGGTTACCACCATGACAACAGCAGCCTGTAATTTAAAGTATATTGACAAACTATTTAACAGTTCAACACGTATAAAGTTTGGAGATATCAGGGTGTCCCACTAGTTAATGTATGTGGCTAAATTCTTGATCCGTTATAGGCAGACAGATGAAATCTCTTTTAAAGTTTTTTTTTTACAAGAATTATTTTCTAGTATTACTTACTTGATGCATTATAGTGCTTTATTTTTTTCTGTACCCAAATTAATAGTGCTTCATGATATTTTATTTTTCATCCTCTTTCAACTGTATGAGAGCCGAAAAAAATTCAGCCGTATACAGTGGAGAAAGAAAAAAATAGAATCATTGTAGGTTATTGTTGTTTTTGCTTACACTTTGATTTTTGTCTATACTTTATTTTTTAGACATAAATCTTAAGTTTATTTAAAATGTTTGTCAGAAGTTTCCTGACGATCTAAGTAAGCGATAGCGAAACACCAATAACGGTGATTTATAATTCAAATCAGGATAGTTAGAAATTAGCTATCATGCTATCACTAGCCTTTTCTACCGACTGTCGGGTAGTAAATGTCAACCTACTTTCTTATGACAATGTCTCTCTTAATTACCAGCAGTTAGGTGGTGTTAAGCGTAATGCTTAAGCTTTTTCGGTCATAGTCAAAAGCTCTTATTTCTTATGATTTTCGCCTTACCCAGATGATACTTCAAGTTTCCATGATATGTCATTAATGCAGCTGTCTATCCGAACGTATTACAATTATATCCAGCCAAACGTATTAACAATTACTTTTTTTAATAGTTTTAAAATGACTTATAGACTTTTTGATTTGTTAGGAGAATAAATCATGTTTTGAAGGAATAGTTTTACTCAAGTAAATATTGCTGCCAAAGTTCAAAAATTAAAACTCTATCAAATATATGTTTTTTTTTAATATTTATATACTTTATTGTTCTTAAAAATTAATTATTTGTTCTAAGATTAAAAAAATATTAATTTTTATTAAGTTTATGTTATCAATTTAAAAAAAGTTGAGGTGCATAAATTTATTTATTAGTATTGTTATTATAAAAAACAAATATTTTTTTATTTTTATATCACATCGATTAGATCTCCTTTAATTTTTATATATTTTTTATTAGTTTTTAATAACTTTTTATTGGCCTTTAAATATTTACATCAGTCAAATAATTTTTTATATGCCTTTTTATTATAAGCCACTATTTGATGAAAAATCATTAATGTATTACAAAATAATCATTGTTATTGAGTTTTATAAGGGTGTTACATTATTTTAATTAAGTTAAAATGTCAAAAAATATGATTAATTAGAATTCAGCTAAGAGAAAAATTCAATTAAATGAATTGTTTCGAATGCAGTTTTCGATTTTCAAAAATCATGCCATATTACGTTGTATTTAAATAAATTAATTCGGCTCACTTGCAAATTCGATAAGCGTAATAAAAAAATTACATAACGTAAATTTAGCCCTAACAATATATAAAGACATTTAATGTTAAGTTTGCATTACTATTTGAAAATAAGTGTAGTAATTTTATTTCTTTAACATAAAAAAGCTAAAACACGAGATATAATAAAATAAAACTGGCATTTAAAAATAGTTTACATAAATTTCTAACCCATAGTTATTTGTGCTGTTTATCTAACACAAGCGATTATTTCCTCAAAAAAGTAAGTGCTTTTCATACAAATATATGCGAAAAGTTGATCGCTTGTGTTACATAAAGACCGTACTAGTCGCACTATTAAATTAAAAGTTCTAAATTAAAAATATATTTCTTTAATTTATACTTTGTTATTAAATTTTTCTTAACAACACTTTTAAAAATAAACTGAGAATCCATTATCAAATTAAAAAATTTTTTAGTTTAATTTAATAATGGATTTTCAAATGTTGTTAGAAAGCTATGCTATCAGATTATTGCAGAGGTAAGTAACATACTTACCTTCGTTTATTTCTTCGTAACACAAGAGCGGTTTATCTAAGTTGATTTTATCACCAAAAAATGCTGGATAAAATGGTCTCTTTTTATCAATTCTTTATATACTTACTGCTTTCTTAATTATACAAAAATAAGTGGCGAAAATTTCCTTCATAAAAATTTATTAAACATATCTTGGAAATTTAATATATTTCTTTAATTTATAAAAAATTTAATAGCAAAATTATTATTTTGTCTTTATTTATAAAATCGAAGCACACGTTTTGATACTATTTGATAACAAATGAAGACAGCACTCCATCAACACTTAATCGTTTAAGATTTAGTTTTTCTAAAACGGAATCTTTCCTCATAATGAACTTGAATCTAATTGCTGCTTAAAATTTTAAAAGAAATTTAGTCTGCAAACTCACTCGACTCTCTACAAGCATGAGAATTCTAGATGTTATCTATTTTTTAATAAGCAATGCTTAAATTACGCAATTTTTTTTATAGATAAAATGAAAAATATTGAAAAAATTTGCAAAAGTAAATTAAGTATTAATACCGGTTTTATTGAAACATAAAAATCACAATAATTAGAATCAAAACACCCACTGTTCATACGAGGGCTGCTTTATATATTTCTGGCCTAATAGTTAAAATGCGAATATTTTTAATCAAAAATGGTTTTATTGTTTTTCAAAATATTCTCCAGCATGATTTATACACTTTTGCATGCGCTTAAACCAGTTGTCGAAGCACTTTTTCCACTCCGATTGAGACACCTCTAAAACATGATTTTTGAACACTTCAACAGCTTTTTCTGGCGACGAAAATCGTTGACCACGCATTTTTTTCTTGATGTGCGGAAACAAGAAGAAGTCGTTAGGTGCCAAGTTAGGGCTGTACGTCGGATGACCCATTAATTCGACGTTTTGGCCGGTCAAAAACGCTCTGGTTTGAGCCGATGTGTGAGAGCTCGCATTGTCATGATGAACAATGATTCGTCTTCTCTTGTTGGTTTTTCGAATTTCTCCGATGACTTCAGGCAAAAAAATTGTAGTGTACCACTCAGAAGTGACCGTCCTACGTTGCTCAAGCGGCACAGTCGCCACATCACCAGTTTTGCCGAAGAAACAGGCGACCATTTGCTTCGAAGTGCTTCTCCCATGAACGACTTTCATTGGATTTTGCTCGTCTTTGAAGACCCACACGGTCGATTGTTGTTTCGTTTCGGGCTCATACGCATAGACCCATGATTCGTCACCTGTGACGATCTTATAAACGTCTTTTGAAGCAACGCAATCGTATTTTTGCAACATTTCTTTGCACTAATCGTCACGAGCCTTTTTTTGAGCGACTTTCAAACTGTGCGGGATCCAACGAGAACAAACCTTTTTTACGGCCAGGTGTTCATGCAGTATCGAATGTATGCTGGTGGAAGAAATGTCAAAGGATGTCTCTATCTCTCGGTATGTCGCATTTCGATCTTGCATTATGAGTTCACGCACGTCATCAATGTTCTGTGGCACAACAGCCGTTTTTGAACGACCTTCACGGCATTCGTCTTTGAGCGAGCTTGGGCCACGATTAAATTCATTATACCAATTTTTCGGAGTGCTATAGGATGGTGCTTCATCGCCATACAAAGATTTAAGTTCATCAATGCACTCTTGTCGTGATAATTCACGTCGAAAGTTGTGAAAAATGATGGCACGAAAATGTTCACGAGTTAATTCCATTTTTTTCTATATTAATTTTTTCAAGTCACTGTTAACAACACAAATAATGGTCGTACGTCAAAACGTTTTGAGCACGATTATGCTTAAAAATGACAAACTTTCCAATGGAAATGTCAGATTGCACACACTCAGTGCTGCCAGGCAAGAAATATATATAGCAGCCCTCGTATTATTTGAAAAGTCTAAAATAGGTTTCTACACTTTTCCACAAACGAAACACAAACCAAAATACGAACTAAATGAACGAGCTAAATTATTGTTTTTCTTTTAAGAATATACATACATAAATGACCAGGGCAACTGGTGCACATTTTACAGTTATGGATCTTTTTAACCGACTTCAAAAAATGAAGGAGGTTATTAATTCGTCTAAATCTTGCTTTTTTATGTTTGTGCTCGTATAACTCAGTAATTTCTGAACCGATTAAGAGACTGTTTTCCTTCTTTGAAAAGTTATGCTTACAGATTGTTTTAAGAAAGTTTACAATTTTCAAAAGTAAAGGGTGTCCCCATACAACATGAACCGTAAAGAGTAACACTTTTATATTTAAAAAACTGCGTATCACTGTAGTTCCCAATAGCGAAAAGGATTACAAAAATAAATATAAAAAATGAAGGGTTTACCCATAGTTGACGTAAACTGACCTACATTGGCATATCTTTTGAACCGTTATATACAAACACTTAAAAATAATACAGACTGTCAACTACTTTGGGTGGTATAATAAGAAGTATAAAAAGTTAAAATTAGAAATTAAATTTAATGTGTGTGGCCAAACAGCTAATATCTGTTTTGAAGTCGATTTTTTGCAAGAATAAATTAGTAATCATACAGAAAGAAACTTTTTCCAAAGCTTCTCGTTAACCGTTTGGTTCGTACCGAATCGTTTTTAAAGAGGTTTTGCCTGACTACACGAAAGCTTTTTAGGATCTTGCTTTACTTTAAATCTTTTAGATTCCTTTCTTCTCTTTAACCATTTTATATAAACGTGTTGCTATTCTACTCTATTCTACATTCATAAGTATTGTTGTTGTTGTTTTTAAGTTAAATTAACCTTTTAACGTGGTGTTTGCTTTTCATTCAAAGATGCAAAGGGCACGACGTTAAGAAACCTGATATTTTTCTTCTGTTGTTGTTTTGTTTGACTGTTAACTGACGTTGCTGTATTGGCGGTGATAGTAGTGGTCATAGACTTCTCTGAACCGGTTGTCGTTGTGGTGATCTCTAGTAAATTTACTTTCTCAATACTGCTACTGGATGAATATTGTTGTTACGTTGATTCTAAAACCATCGTATCATGTTCTAGAATTGTAGATAATTTGGGAGCTCCTCCTAGGTAAAAGCCGGTCTGGGTGATACTTCACTTTTAATTGGCGATAATGGTAGTGTTGCATCATGTTCGTCTTTTGTTGATGGTCAGCGATTCGAAATATAGAAGACTATGTTGCACAGCAGTCTTTTCTTGTACAAACCGATCGGCAATCTGTTCATTGAAAATTTTCGGATCGATTCGAATCGTTACGCTTTCCGCCAACACTCTGCAATAAAAGAATGAACAAAACAAATACATCACCAATACAAAATATTGAAATTAAAAAAAGCTTCAGCAATTTTTAAAGAAAAGAAATTATTTTTATCTGTCAAGCGAAAGTCTGAAAAAGTCCTTTTTTAAAATAGATTTTATTTGAAGTTCAATTGTAAAACCTAATCATAAATTTATGTTTTTAGTTTAGAAATATACTTTCCTTAAGTTCCGTCTTTTTATAAATTGCTACATTATAACTTGCGCTTAGTTAAGAAAATATTTTTTTTAACATAAAGGTAGCTTAAGATTTCTTTAAATGTGGTTACATTAAGGTTATTAGCACTCTAAAAAGTAGACTAGGTGTTATAAAATAATTATTTCTAAAAGAAAATTTTTTTAACAAGTATCTTTATATAGACGCAAATACATTTGGGACTTGAACTCATGACTCGTGATTTTCGTTTATCGAGCAAGCAAATACCTTTTATTTTGTTCACACGCAGCACACTTTCTAATTAATAATATGCTTAGCACTGCTTACCGTATACACAATAACAAAATTAGCCTTGTTGTTGTAATCGCCTGAAATTTTTTGCAAACATATTTCAGTAGATAAAGTACTTTAAAGGATATTAGTGTTGTGTATCAAAAGAGCTTTAATTAAAGCTGTAGTGAGTTAGAATTTATTAGTATTATAGTGTAGAGAAGGAGAGTAGATTGTTCCTCATTAAGATTCCATGTTAAACTTAAGACGAGTTAACTTAATCAGGTGAAGTGTATATCATACCTTATTAGTTTGCTCTACTTCTTTGCTCCTTATCACAAAGTACATTATTTTATATAATACTTGTTTACACAAGCAAATTGTTGCATTTATTTTATCAATGCCATCAATTGGTTGCTAAACTCCACAAAAAAAAAAACATATTAAAGTCCTTTTTCTTTGTTCTTTTAATAACCTGGCGATAATGAGTTGACAGTAACAAGACTGATGGTGATAACATTGACTTGACATACAAAAGGATAATAATGGTGGATATACCTGAATAAAAGAAAAAATGCTTTTGTGTATATAGTAAATTTTTCGGACAGGAATGGCAAGGAAGAATACAAAAATACTCATGTTCTATTCATGAGAATGTACGTTGATATGAAAAAATGCAAGAGAAGAAGATGCATTCATATATATGTGAATACATACGAGGTGTGTTAGAAAATAGCTCAAAAGTATGAGCTGGGTAAGCCTGATGTAAAAAGGTCTGTGATGAATAGTACAAAATATTGTTACGAAAGTAAGATCTGGCAACCCCTGTTGTTGTTTTATAGAATAATACAACAATTATCCAACAAAAGCTGAGCGGCCTCAATGACTGCGTTGGTAGAGGTGCGTACTGCAAAACAGGGGGTCCTGAGTTCGATACCGCATTCGGACATGCGTGCAACGAAAAATAAATAATTGTTAGAATGCAATTAAAATTAACAAACAGCAGTGCAAACCACCCGAGAGGCTAAAGACAATTATTGTGTGAAGCCATGGCAGACAATTTAGTGGAAACGTCTAATTTAATATAAGAGTAACAGATAATTGTCAAGAAGCCCTTTATAATAAAAAGTAAGAGCAATAGCGGTTAGTGCAGGGGAGTGTAACTGACGTGTGTTGTGGCTATTGGATTGGAGGAGATGGCTGGCTTGGATAAAACGAGTAGTGGAGATGTCTGTGGATGGTGAAGGTTACTAAACAAGGCATCGAGTAGTTCATGTCACGCTGGAGTAATACAGTAGTGTAGCGTGGATGGCTGCGTTTGTAGTAATAACGCATGTTTAGTAAATATGAGACCAATGGTTCACAAGACCGGTAGGATCAAGAAGTAAAGCCAGAGAAAGCCATAAAGTTTGAATACAGAATAATGAGCCACAGTGGTATTTGCAATCAAAAGAATCCGTACGTTTGTTCAAAAAAAGGGAAAAACGTAACAAGATAATAACATTTTAACATTACTCATACTGCTCCAGTAGAAATTACGAAAGGCTTAACTGTCAAGCAAACTATCATATTACGCTGACTTTTTGATATTTATGATCATCACGAATAAATTGACGCTTAGGCTACCAAATTATTGATATTTACTTTAAAAATCCGTCATGAATTTGAGTGACTTATAGACGATTTTGTGATTTTTATGGTGCTCAAAATCGTCAATCTGAGCAAGTCATTTTTCGAACTGTGGTTAGATTTCATACCATACTCATATACTTTTTACATGAACACCCAAATGTAAAAGGAATCCGTTTCCGGACTAGAATATCGCCGCTGTAACCGAAAGTATAGAAGAATATCAAAATTTATCGATTCAGCGTTATTAGGAAGAATTGTAGAAAGCGTTGTGCACATAGAACAGTTAGACCGATCCGATGTCTCACCGCAAAAGTGTATTCGGCGTTGGAGCTCGTTCCTTGATAAACGATTTCCGCTAATTGAATGAAACCAATCTACAACAGATTCCATTATATTCATAAAAATGTGTTTTGTAAGGTTTTTAAGGTGATGACATGATCGGCCGTTATTTGCTTGGTTAAAAATTTAACTAATTCGTAAAATCAAAAAGAATGATTCAATTATAGCTTTACCATGTAGGCACTGGTTTACATTGTTGGTGTTATTCATGATATACGGCCAGTATTTCTCAAACTTAAACGTTTTAACAAATTTGTACTACATTTTTTAATTCAGTACCAATTTTTTTTAACATGTTAGCGATATATTTTCTAAAGATCTGGAAACAGCTTCTTAAATTAGAAAGTTTTTTCGTATTGTTAAACAGATTCATAGGAAAAAATGAGTTTGACTTTTTACTTCTTAATTTAATTACAATATCCATTATAAAATTAAATTAAATAAACGGAAGTGAAATTTCCTTAAGTACTTACCGAGTCACGAATCACATGATATGTCATTACGTATTACTGGACTATTCATTTGCATGCTATTTTATAACGTATAATCTTCTAATGACCATAAACAAATGGTTTTGTCATGACTCAAGTGTAACGCCTACGTTAGCAAGATGATGTGTAATTTTATGTATGCAACTGTAAACGAGGAAAAATTACAAATAGTTATTAGAGAATAAATAAATAAAAAATTGTATAAAATATGAACTTTACTAATAACAAAATAATTGAGTATAATTTGTTTGAATTATAACTTTTGCCATTTAGTGTCGTTGCTTGTCTGTTTTCTGTCTGTCAATGTAACAGAGTGTTGTTTAAATAGCATAAAAACTATTTATTTGTTTGTGTATGTGTGTAAGTATGTTTGTAAGTATGTATAAATTCTAGCTAGAAGGAATTATTGCCTTTTTGTTCGTGGCATAGAATTTTATGAGGATAAAAAAATCCTTTAGCTAATTTTTTTAATGTAGGAAGTTAATTTGATTAAAGTTATATTGAATATTTTAAAACAAGCTTTTCGATTTCTTTGAAAATTTCTAATTAACGCTTATTTCATTCTGAAAAATAGTTTTTTCAACAATTTTAAAATTTTTAATGTTATTGTGACTAAATTATTTTTACTTTAAAAAAAACACAAGTTATATAACAGTACCAGTAAATATTGCAATCTATTACATATTGCTATATTTGAATTTTATTTCTAGAGCAAGTTGTTTCTTCTTGCCAACTGCAATTCCGGAGATCTGCGAACCTACTTAACAGCCTACAAAAAGATGATTAAACAGAAAAACGTTATTGTCTCTACTCCAGGCCGATTATTGATAAGGAATGAAGCTTAAACCGTTGATGACGCTTGCTTCCTTTGAACTGCTGTTTTAATATATAATTCTTCAATAATACGGCTTGAGTTCAGATAGTCTTTAAATCTTCAGCATGTAGTAGGAGAATGGTCAAGCAATATGCTAAAAGTTGCTACTAAGTGTATTGCTACACACTAGAACGGCGCTAGCAGTCTCATTGTATTCATTCACTGGTGAGAAGAACGTTAGGTTACGGCTACCATAGTGAAGTGTTGGCGTTAAATTTGTGTAAGTTAGCATTTATTTTTGTTTTTCCTGTTCCTTTATAAAGGGGGTGCAGGCTTAAATGGGTTCAGAACAAATGTGCAGGAAGACTTGCTAAATCTGGCAATCTTAGTATGCGAAGCCAGATTTGAATACTTAACTTTAGTGCCTCAGGAACTGAAATGAGAGATAAAGCCGCTTTCTAATATTGCAAATGTGAGATAAGGCCATGATGGCTTTATCTCTCATTCAAATGAAAAAAAAATGGCCTTATCTACCATGGGCTTAAAGCACGCCACCCTCCCTCCACCATGTTTAGTTTTATAAAATAAAATGTATTTTTTACATAAAATAGGGTGACATGCAATCATTATTAAAAATATGGCTTAATGTCTCATTTTCGGAAAAAAATTTATGACGTTAAGTCCCATTACAATGAGACTTAATGGCATATGCCTTTATGTCTCAATGGCTTTGCGACACCCCACCTGGAAAAGTATGTAAGATTTACCAACTTTTAAATACATATATGAAGAACCAGGATGGGATATAGAAGCAGGCCATGAACATTATAGGATATATTTAAACATTCACAAAAAATTTCTTTTTACTCTCTTCAAAAGTGATTTCAGGCACCCGATTGTTAATAGTCGAAAACCGTGACTCACGTGCTGTCGTCCTTTCTACCGACTGTAGTGATTTTAAACTGCTAGCAGTTGTTATTTCTTCCAGGTATTTCCATAGATCATAGAGACTGGAGTTCTTTTAAAGATATACCTTTCCATATATTATAAAGCTTCATATAACTTTTATTACATTTGCAGTAATAGATAAATATTCGTACCATTGCGGAGAACCACATACGGAGGTACGTCAAAACTTAAATCGACATATATCCATCGTTTGCTGATATTAAACTTCTTCAAGTTTTTTACGACCGTTATGCCAAATCAGGCCCTTATGCCTGCCAGCCGCCGTTTTGCCTAGTTTTAGTAGAATAATTTTGGTGTGGTGAGTACGTTTAGCGTAGAATCAATTTTTAAGTTTTAATAAATAAAAATAATAAATTAAAAAAATTTTTCGTTAAAAGTCCAATAGATAGCGTTTACCACAAGTGCTGCGTATGTGTCCGTCCTTATGAAAAAGATTCGGGTGAAGAAATACGGACTTTTTTAAATTAAACCTTAATCTAAATTGGTTTTGTAGTCGTTTCACTATATAATCTCTGTAATACTCGGCTGTCGGGGCTCACTTGAAAATAAGGACAACTAAGCCTTGCAATAGGTATGGAAGTAAATTTTTAAGGTTGAAACGAAACATACTGAAATATGAGGGACCCACCTAGTTGAGAGTAGAAAGGTCGTTTGAATCAGCAGGAGCTTTAAAGGCGTGAATAAATTAGGGCGAATTGTTATGGCTGATTGGCCTAAGACCTTTACTTGGCAGACTCTGGGACTGCAACTTACATCGTATTAAAATGTCAACGTTGGATATCATCTCGCTAAAATGCAGGGGATATGTTGTTTTTGCTCTAAGTCTGGATTTTGATGAATGTATAACAGTATAACAGTGCTGACATCAAAATATTAACACAACAAATATTTCTAAAGTTAATCAATGAGGGATTTTATAACGAAAGAGGAAGTTGATTATTATCATCAGACGGCTGGACATCTTTAGCCTAGTCTTAAAAGTAAATACAGTTTTGGCAATGCGAGCCTGGATGAAGTGAGAGGTCGCTATTCTTGACCAAACTTTTTGCTCATCACATAGAAATGAAATAAAGTTGAAAATGACCCAAAAAAAGTTTCTTCAAGTTATAGTGATTGAACCAGTATTTGTGTTCTGCATATTGTGTTTCGTATAGAACGCAAGCGCAACATTTCAGATGTAGCAGCCAATTGCCACATACGATAAATTGTGAAATTTCTAATTCATTTTTAATGTAATTTTTCTCTAGCAACTCGTATTTGTGCTGTATGAGCTCGATATTACTGACGAACTGATTAAGGCATTGTTTTCTTTGTTTCCTATTCACATTATAAATGCCATTATCTTTAATACAAAGAAAAATGAACTTCAACAAAACTTTAAGAAGATGTCTTTCATTGTTCCTTGACATTTTAATATCAATTTTATCTACATTTAAACGTATGTATGTGTGCATTTGTATGTAATCGTATGTATGTATGTACGTATAAGAAGAATTACATACATTTGGGTGTACATAGCTGTGCGTTAGTGTATGTATGTTTACTTTTCCATGTGTCAATGGAAAATATTTTTATTTCTATTTGTTTTTCTTTTGGAATAAATTTTCTTTGTCTCAATTTAATTTAAGAATGTGTTTTTTCTTATATGTTTATTTTCTTTTTATTATTCTTTAAAAATAAAATTCAGTTTCTGAGATGCTTTTTAGAGGTATGATACATTTAAAAATTTTAAGATCAGCGTCCTATTTTCTTAGTCACACTCATTGCTTAACTATTCCAAATATGATCGACATTTGTATGTTTTCCAAGCAACAGAGAGCTTAATGACATCAGAAAACAAAATCAAAAGTACATTTGCCACAATTAATGTTACAATTAATGTTGCTTTTAGATCTTAGCTTAAACATGTTAATTTAAACATGTATACCTTTGTATACACTATTTATTACCTAAATTACCGCAGAATATTTTTTTAAAAAGTTTTATAATATTTTGAGAACACCTGTAATTTTGAACAAATATTTAAGGATTTTGTAAAATTAACTTTAGATTTGAATTATTTGGATGATTATTTTGCATCATTTGGTATCAATAAATATTTTGTACAAGTACGGCAAAGTTCAATAATAAGGCATTAAATTTCCTTCTTCAATGTACAGTTGATGATTGGAAATGTTGTTAAATCACACGATCTAGGAGGCAATTCTGATCTTCAGAAAGAGAGATTATTCTTTTAGGGAGAGAGAGAGAGAGTACCGCATGCAATAGCTTTGATAGTAATTTAGGACCGTTTGGTTAGAAGCAAATGTTTTCCACATTGACGACGGTTTGGCCTCTAAATTATGTTCACAGAAGTCACGTCCAATGATACCTCTAGCCCAAAATCTGCAGTAAAAAGTAACACTTTCAGATGCTCTTGCTTTCTAACAATTATGAATAGGTTAAGTAAAATGATATCCATAAAGGAGAATATGTGAAGCAAATTTCGCTAAGGACGATGTTGCTTAAAGAATCAACTTTGCTTGTTGCTTCATTCAAAGAACTTATTTCACTGTGTCTTGTCATTAAGCTGGAGTTCTTGTGTCAGATAAACTTTGTACGTACGATTTCACCAATCTTTGATAAGCTGGCAATTAAGAGATCTTCTTGAAATTTAACTGTTCTTATCAACATCCCCCAATTGAGTTTCCATTGTGCTTACACATTGCTTCTATATTGAATTCAGAACTTATTATTTTTGGACGAAGTGTACATCCACCAATTGATTCAGTCGTTAAAAATTTTTAAATTACTTCTTCACTGTTTCAAAATTTTAACCAATTTTCTGGCCGTACTTTGTAGGTAATTTCGCAACATTGGCGGATAACTTTGTGCTAACGTGGCTTATTTAGAATAATTCTCACAAACCAACGTATTTATTTACTGGTTTCTCTGTATTTCGTTTTGTACATTTGTTTTTGCTTTGTTTCAATCATCGATTGAACACGAATGCAAATTTTGTTTTTAATCATTCTTACTTGTTTACTCATAACATTATAGATGCTGTTTCAGTATCATTGTGATTGCTATGAAGTAAGCGTGAATGCTTACTGTGCCGTGCGTGCTTATAATTTAATTTTATTATATTATTTTTTGAACTGTGAATATTATAAATGAATAGAAATCTGTGATATTATGCCATGCGAAGCACTGACAGTTTTCTTACTGTGGGTGCTAGGAATCTACTAAAATGTCTAGCTAGGTGATTACAGGCACTAGACGTTTCATATTACGGACCCATGCTTTGCCGTTCAACTGCCTGGAGCAGAGTGGTCTAAATAAGGTGGGGCAAAGACGTTCCGATGATCTATAAGTCCTATCCGTAATTAGATTGCTTGGAACTTATTCCTGAATGAGGTGTTATAGTGGCTTAAAGATAAATTCTTTCCCCCACAGCAAGATCTATAATAGCATTTTTATCATTCTTGGATTTCCAAATCCTGATGGCTTCAACTTAATCATCCCTACGTACTTTTCATTTTCGTGACGATTTCTTCTTCTTTATCACATCAGCTTGTTTCTTTGATATTTTCTCCTCTACTTTCGACCTATGCAGATAACACAAATCGATATATTTTTCTAAGCCAGGCGGGTTGCTCAACAGCTGCTTGCCTAAACTAACCTCTCCTAATGTATTGTGGCCATTCTATGGCGGCGAATAAATTTAAAACTTTGACTAGAGAAACTTTTTTAAGTTTCGAGAGTTTAAAAATAAAATGGAACTTTTAAAATACAAATCCGTTTGCTTTGAATCTCCACACCAGAGATCGGTTTCGGTTGCGTAATTTTCGAGTCTACTTAAACAAGCACTTAGTTTTTTATGACTCGAATCGTTTTTGTTCAAAAGCAAAAAACACTTGTTGAATAAACCGTTCGTTTAAAACATTCATTTTATGTACTCGCCATTTTGTACGAACATGAATATTCTGATAGTGTTGTTTAAGGTTTGAATCTATTTTTGCATCAAAGCCAACTTGTTGTTAGCGAAACAAGTGTTTTATTCAGTTGTAAATAAATTTTCTACTCGATGTTTTCTTCTCTTGTTGTTTTAACGTTTTTTTTACATTTTTAAATTCTTTTCACAAAATTTTTGTGCTTAATATCCAAACGTTTATTGAATACACGCTGAACTTGTTCTCTTTTTACCTTGAATTGCTACTTATTTTGTTTCTTTTTCCTTTTTTATATTAATTTTTGTAAATTTTAATTAAGATTTTGTTATGTCCTTTTTATTGTTTTATAAATAATTTTTTCATGAAAATGTTACTTTTTTTTAGTTATTATATAATTTACATTAATAATTTTTTTAGAAAATAAAGTCTAAAAATTAAAAAAAGACAAATTATATACTTTGCATTTCATTATTTATATTTGGAGCAAAAATTATAAAAATACATATTTTTACATTTATTTGCATAGTACATGTGTAAATATGATATTAATAAAAATTTTGTTTGCTTGTAAAATATTTTATTTGTATAAAATTTTGTTTTCACCTTTAAAGTGTTTCTATACCCTACGAATAAATTTTTTCACTGTCAGCTAGAAATAAGAAAATGCTCATATGTTAAATAGATAGAAAATGCACATCTGTAGGTTTTTCTTATTGTTTTTATATTTTTATGCATAGCGCTTTTTTACATTCAAGTGGCTCGATTGTTTTGGGTAAAACTCCAATCACATCATGTACAATAAATACGTTGTGCAAAAAAATAACTTCTTATTAACGAGACTTTTTTGTTTCAATACAAATCTGTTCGAGTCTAATGTTGAATATGATTTACACTTGTCGCATTTTGTGTTTGCGTATAAAAAGCAACAAGTTTAAAATTGATGTAATACTTCTTCGTATTGTTCTTAAAATTCAACTACTGTGAACAAGACGGCTCGATCATACAAGTTGCAGGTCTCTGGTCCACACCTTAAACTTTTAGTTTAGGAGTATCAGAAACAATTTATTTAAAAGCTTATAAATCGATACATATTCAAAAATCAAAATTTTTGCCAAAAAAAAAAACATCAACGTTAAAGTTTTATAAAAAATATAAAATCCACAAAAAAAGGATTAGTGTTAATTCTAAACTTCCCAAAAAAAAGTTTTAAAAACTTTAAAAAACACGGGATTTTATTTTTTTCACAGGAATTTCCAACAAGCTTTAAAATTTAAGGTCGACAACATCTCTTCTTAAGTCATATGAAGTTTGCGTTTAACAACACACATATATACATATTTATTTATTGTAATTCCACTTTTTTGTTTAAATACTGTGTACTGTGGAACGTCATGCATGCGTCATGGTTTAGTCCATTTTTCTAAACACAAGAACTGTTAAATATTAAATGCCTAAGAAAGTAAAAGGCAACCTCATAATTAGTTTAAGTTTTTTGCACTCTTGACAGTATTTTCTACGTCTCCAAAAAATCTACAAGCTTTTATACTGAAAATAAATCAAATATCCAATTCCTTGTGGCTCTTAAATTTGACATGATAAAATATTCGTATCTGTTATAAAAACAAAATCCAATTAAATTAAGTACTGATTGCAAAATTTATGTTTTCTGGCAGGGAAGTTTTTGGAGCAGAAAATGTTTGGGGCAGGGGACATTAGAAGTGAGTGTTGAAAAGGAAAAAAATAAAATTTGCTTTTTTTGCTTTTTTATGTAAAATTCGTTAAGGAAGCAGGTGACGCAGTTGTTTTCTGCAGGCATCAATTTCTGTTTGTTTTTCGTTTATAAAAATTTGACAAGAAAAATCTTTTATGTTGTGAAAGGGAAAAGTAAATATTATTTTTTATGATAAATCTTATAAATTTGAGTATGTAAATAAAAGCCAACGTTTTTCACGTCACACATATTCACTTAATGTTAAACTGGAGAAAAACGAATCAATAACGAATAATTTTACTTTGTTTACTATAATCTTATAGAATAGTTAGAAGCTCAAAGAATTAGCAAAAGATGAAACATATTTTTCTTTTGTTATATTTGTTAATCGTCAAAATTGACGATTTTACTGCAATAAAAATTTTTTATTGTGTCTTAAACTCAATTACGTTTAACCCTTCCAATGAAATCAATGCCATTGTTAGGAGCCACAAATAAAAAACCACGACATAATACAAGACAAAGTTCATTGTCCATATACTTTAGGTTATTCAATTGTCTTGAATCGGACTTGAAATTTATTTAGTAGGTTCAAGTTAAACAGATTCTTTGAAGATCATAAATAAACACCACGATTAAGACTTGAGTAACAGACAAGTTAGATTAGAAGTTAACAAGCGATTTGAATTATTAAAAAATATTGTTAGAAAAATCTAGTCATACAGTCGCCATACAGACAGTGCGTTTGCTTACAATCATACGTAACAAAGTAATAAAAGTTGAAAATTTCACAAAAAGCATCAATTGGAAAAATATATTAAAACTCAATAACAAATTTTATAACCCGAATTTGTTGATGTATTTTCTAATTTCTATAATTTTATTAAAAATTTTATTAAAAAATTATTAGTCCATAATTAGCCTAGACTAATTGCCGCCTAATGCCGTAATATAAAATATAATATTGTAGAAATTATACACGGAATGATAAACTTGAAGTCATATAGCCATGTTCTGAATTCCACTCGAAATATTCACTTTCTATATTTCAAACCGTTGTTGCTTTTAAATTGTTGTTTACAAAAAAAAAAAAAAAAAAAAAAAAATTTTTAAAAAAACGAAAGTGATATTTTTTTTGAGTACTTGAGAACATACCTCATTGTTTTTCTAATTACAGTCTATTTCCCATTGCATGTTTTCCTGCGTGTACATTTTTGCGTGACATTGAACCTAAAATATTGTGTTTGTGCAAATAAATATGTTTAACTAACTTTGAGTTCGGTACGTTAAACAGAAAACATGAGAACAACCGAAAAGATTTTATAATTTACCCTTGAATTAGCAGTAATTTAACGAGCTCACGTACAGATACTCAATAAAATTAAAAAAAAAAATATTTGAAAGTACGTACACACACGCGTAAATAAAAGGTATTTAAAATTTAACATTAAATTGTTTATTTTCAAAAATATTTTATGATCCAAGCTTCACTTTTATTTAGTGAATTAAAGTACATAAAAAAAAATCTTGCAAATTTTCAATTACTGCATCAAAAAGTCTAATATGTGAATTTTCTAAAATCTTCTAAAAAATTTATTTTATGTGTTGGAAAAAGTAGACTCAGGTCATGAATGTAAAATATCAAAAGCATATAACTGATAAGCTATAGACGATTAGTCAATTGCTGGCCAATCTTTGCAAATAATGAAAACGTTCATATTTATATTTCGCTTCCGTAAGATCTAAAAACGTAGGAATAAAAGTTAAGCATTAATTACTCTTTATTTCTTAGCAAGCAGTTTGTTTAATTTTTTTTACAATATATTTTTCATTGCACCACTGTGCGAAATTGAATTCTGCACTGCAATGCTCTGACAGCTGAAGCTTGATGTTGTTGTTTAATTTTAAGTAACGAATGATTAGAGTAACATAACATAATAGAAACCATACGCAGAATATGTCGGATGCAGTATTTGAATTGTGACAGCAGCAACATTAATTACTCGATCAGTTTATTTTTAAAGAGGTATAATGCAATGTCGCCTCAATTCTCAAATAGGCAACAAAAAGTAATAGTTTCATAATCATACTGCAGAAGCGTTGCAGGGAATCTTATAAAGGCGTACACAGAATACCGTGCGTATTAAGTCAGTACACATCTACACTACCAAAAATTTAATCGAATTCGTTTAAACCGAATACCGTATACTTGTATATATATATAAATTTTTGGTCGTGTAGATGTGTGCTGTGTATATATATATATCTATATATAATATATATATATATATATATATATATATATATATATATATATATATATATATATATATATATATATATATATATAT